>BMAO01016880.1:0-73511 GCA_019973975.1 Trichonephila clavata | reverse complement strand
ATTTGGTATTTTAAGAAAAAAAAATCCTAAAATTGAAAAGAGAAAAAAATTATTTTATTAAAATGGGAAAAAATGGTAAAAATTTACAAAAAATTACGTAAACGGGGCCCGCTCTGTACAAAAATTTTAAACAAATACTCAATTTTCAGTTTTGATATGTTACTTTGTTATTAATGTTTGAAGTGACCTTCAGGATAAGAGATATTTTAATTTTTACAAAAAATAAGCACTTTATCTTAGTTGTTATACGAATTGCTTAAAAAAACAGAGTGGTTATATTCACATAAGGGACTGTAAATTTTGTAATAATGCAGTGATTTATAAATCTGAAGATCAAAATAATTATACTATATAAGAACATACACAAAAATTTCAGTAAATATTTTAGATTTTTCAGCAATCCTTTCCCCGTTTGATTTTTTCAAAAAAAACATTTCGTGTAAAACACATTTTAAAGTTTGAAACACTTTTTCTAAATATTATAACTTACTAAGGTTTAAATTCCCAGATTTATACGTAACACTTCCTTTTCTCAGATAATGCACAGTTCCTTTTTTAAGTCCTCTGAGTTTTTTTCTTTGTTTTTTGTAGTTGGCAATGAATGTCTCTCCGAGTCGACAATTCTTTCGTCATCAACGTTTGAATAGCCTTCACAATGAAACAACCCATTGGGATGTGTAAATGTTCCAACACGGAAAGAATCCTTTAGATCCATCATTAACTGTAATACAGCTAAGAATGCGCCAAATTGTAATGTCAGAAGTTCAACAAAAGTTTCTTTTGGGATTATGCTCCACAAAACACATTAAAACTTTCATTGGCATTTTGGGTCTTTCCATGCAAACATTTTTCGAGAAGTGATTGATCACATAAATCCATATAGGTGTTTTCACCGTGTTCAATACAGCAGTTGGTAAGCCAGGTGTTCTATGTTTATGCAGTTTTCTTCTTGCTTGGCTTTTGGTATTTGCACACGTATCGGATCGAAGGGCATTGTCCATGCATGGGTTTTTTTGTCGGTTGAGCAGCAGATGACTGCAGTCTGCATGTTAGACAAATTGCCGACATTACTTCGAATAGTAATTCCAAAATAATTTTGAAGTGTGTCGATAAATTTGTCGGTCAATTTGCCTTTCCCACCTAAAACCTTTTGTGGATTTCTTTAGCTTTCGTAAACGAGAGCCAACTCTCTCTGCACATGTCCTATGCACTCATATTTAGTTATGCTCTCAATACCATACATGTCTTTCACATTATTGAACGCCTTTGAATCCCCATCTCCGTAGTAAGATGTATATCGAAGACTGCGGTTTGCTTCAGACCTTTCAAAAAATCCTATAAGCACCGACAGTTTCCATATTAGAAGCTGATCCTTTGTGATTTTTTACAAAAAATGTGACACTACGCATTTTTTGGAGGGTCCGATGTTTTTTTCGTTTTTTGTACAACACAACAACTCGACAATATTGACTGAGCACTTCATGTCTAATATTTTTCCAGAGTCCACAGAAATTGCCGAAATACATCCATTCAGTGAAGAGTAGCTACGTTTTTGCCATGTACCATCTACACTAACGCCACACTCATTTGAACATTCCGCAATGGATTTTGCTAACTCCAACATAGAACTGTTTGCAGCTTGTGACGTAGCATGCAGCAACTTAATTTCATGTTGTCTGCATGTACATTTTGAAAGATAAGGAATATTCAGCATACTGAACAGTTTCTTTCCAGCTGAAACTCCTTTGCCAATAACTCTCATTCCAAAGACGAGAAGAATGTTTACTGTATTTAAATTATTCACCTTTAATGTAGAAGTGAATCCTTTTGAAAATGAACAGTTTTTACACTTGAAACACAAATTTGACGGCAAACCAAGTCTTGAGTCTTCAACCAAGTACAGTTCTTGATCAAAACAAACAGGGCAAGAAAGAATAGAGAATATTGATACCAGGTACTTCGATGTCGAAAATCCTATTACCAGAAAGAGTTCCGGTATCAACATTAAATAAAGTGTCACTTAATCCTCTTCCCAATTTTTCTGTACTAATACTTCCATCACTAACTTTCTTTTAAGCAGTGCGGGAATTACCATTAAACTTTCGATTCTTTGGACGTATTTTTCGTCCATGTCCCATGGCAGATATTTGAAGAATAATTAAAAAGCAGTTTTATCAAATACGAAAATCAAAATGAACCTATTTCAGTAAAAACTAGAATGAAAAAAGTTAGCAGTGATATCGAACGTTAAGATGTAAATAAACAAATAACCTGAAATTGCCAGATTTGAAAACTCCTTTTATAAAATAAAAATAAGTGAGGCTTCTTAATAACGTTAAACAAAATATTAAAATATACTTTACTTCAAAATATATTTTTGAAAAAGTGGAAAGAAACCGAACAAAGTTTCAGTTTTGGTTTCAGAATGCCACTTCCGGTCGGCAGTTACCAACTGGAAGTGTCATCTGCTTGTACTAAAACAGTTGTAACTTTTGTTCTAGTGAACGAAAAATAAAAAAAAACTTGGTAATTTTATAAAGCTAATAAGCTGGTCTACAAAATAGAATCATAATTTTTTTTGTCTATTTTTCACCAAATCCCCGATTTTAGGGTAGTCGGATACCTTAAGGAGCCACTTTATCGGCTGAGCTTCAAAACTATCCGTTGTGGGCCTTAAGTTGGGCACATCTGCCTTACATTGATTGGAAACTATGAAAACATAACTCATACAGTAGAATGTAAATGACGCAGAATTTTCTTCTCTGCAAACAATCGAAATAATTTTTTTGAGTTAATAATCGAAAATATCATCAAACAACTCTGTCTATATTAGTCAGTTTTCTTAAGATTTCTAATTAACTGGTGCATAATATAATTCACTAGTTGTATTTTTAGTTGCTTAATAAAAATGTTTACATTATAACTATGCACATTCTTGTGTGTTCATTATTACGGAATTTCCAAAACAAAAATGCTAACAATTTGCATTTCATTGAACACTGATATTACGAATAATCCCGAAGCAGACAATAAAATTCTCAGTCCCAATGGATTCGTTAAATCAGAATCCGTCTGTAGTTGAAGTTTTAGCAATTTCTCAAAAAAGCTTTCTTCTCTAATAAATCTGTAAAGATTTAATTGATACATAATTCAAAGAGCAAGAGTCTATTTCTAATTTAAAAAAATAATGAATTTACATTTCGGTGCAACATTTCAGAATGTACTCTAAAACTGAGATCATTGAGTACAATACAAAATTTTATATTTAAATAAAGGACTATTAGAAGCTTAAGAAATAAGAAGAAAATACAACTTTAACAGTAAGAAAAAAGTAAATCATTCAACGAACTGTTTAAAGTTTTATATACGTTTCTTAAAATTTGATGAAATGTACTTAAATTTAATGTACTTGTCAAAGTTCACTTTTTAGTATAATTGCAAAGGATGCTAAAAGTGTCATGTAGAAGCAAATGCATGTTAAAATTAAAATGCAAACACATCAATCTTCCTAAAATGTTTAGCAGAAATATATATTTATATTTATTTGATACTCAGATATTAAATAAATAATGTAATGTTGCGTAATAATTAAGTTTAAAGTTCATTACAATTACTTGATTTTATTGAGCAAAAGTCGTAATGTATATACATATCTTCTACGTAATAAAATATTCGGAATATTATTGTGCTCGTTAGATTGTGTGCCACATTAGATTTTGTAAGAATGTAATTTTCATTCACACAAAATATATTTTCTTCAGCGTTTCAATAAATATCAGTTACTGCAAAGAAAATAAAACATTTTAAGTCCTTTTCATTTTAATATGTAATGCTATTTTATGCAAATATATAAGATGTCATAAATTTATAATGCACTCATAAAAAATTAAATTTATTGAAATTATGCTTTTAATAAATAATATATTGGCAAATAAAAAATATTCCTTACATATGTGATGTATGCATTTATAGATTGAACGACATTTTTTTTTTATTTAGAAACCTCTGACAAATTCGTTTTTTAGATTTTGTAAGTATTTTGTGAGACTCTTTTTATGGTTGAATCATTTTATTTTGTTGTATCGAAAATAAACTGCTTTCACCGAATCCATGTTAATTTCCAAATTTTTTTTTAACATTAATATTATAAGATAACTGCATTTGCTTATAATTGCTTAGATTGTCTATATATATAAGCAAAATTTACTCAAAGCTTTTCTTTTATTGATTCATTCGAGTTGTAAAGGAGATATTAATGCCATGAGTATTTGAGTTTAATACCACTTAGCTCTGTAGTAAAAATGTTGCCAATTGTTGTTGCGCACACACGCAAACACACATACACACACTAAAAATGTTTCAATTAAAGTTGATCAAAATTAAACTTCTAAACTAAAACTTCTAAATCAGATTAATTTTTATTTTTAGTTTTAGAACAATTAAAATTTGCAAAAATTAAATAAAATTAATTAAAAATTGCATTTGCTTTTTCCTTCTGTTAATAATTTTATTTAACTGAAGTCGATGCCCTGCTGTTTGTTACCTTATGATATATACTATACTTTAAAAACTGATATTCATAAATATCTATACAAATAAATAAAATTTAAGTGTGTTTGTAATTTCAAATTAACAGCTTTTTGCTAAATGCATTTAAAAGTCTATTATATCAAAAAATTACTTATATCAAAAAATTAATTAAAATTTTTTGTCTGTCTGCCTGTTTGTTCCGGCTAATCTCTGAAACGGCTGGACTGATTTTTAAAATTATTTCTCACCAATGGAAAGCTACATTATCAGCAAGTAACATAGCGTATATTTTATTCCCGTATTTCTATGATGACGGTAACTACTCGGGTAAAACCGTGGGGCGTTACTTACTCCCCGCCATGTTGGCGCAAGATTATGCATTTTGTGAACACCGGAAATTTTAATAAAAAAATTCTCACTAAAAATGTAAAATTTAAACTTAAATTAAATGTCAAACTCAAACGTTGAGATATATCACCAAGTTGGCTAAGAAATTAATTCTCTTTTCCGACAATCCCAGAAATTTTAATGCAAATTTTCTCCCGCTTTTTAAAGAGATAAACGGGATAAAACTTCAGCAAGTTATGCGATATTAAAAGCTCTATGGTTATATTAAAGGCCATTTTCTGACAAAGTTTTGATTTATCGAATATTTAATACTCTTTGAATTTTTTTTAACCGAATTTCAATATAAGGCCATACTTTGCACAAAATGTTTCATTTATACCGAACCTAAATATTTTATATGGATGTATTGCTATGAATATATACTAATTTTCGATGTATATGAAGATATACTAGATATTACTATGGAGGAAGCCATACAATGTCAACCGCCTAGTAAAATTAGGAAACTTTACGCAATACTTATATCATCTTGCGGTCTTTCTAATCCTCAAACCCTTTGGAATAAGCACAAAGAGTACATGACGGAAGATATTTTCCGACGACTACAGCAAAAACAGACAGATATACCTTTCAATGAACACATCTACAACGAAACGCTAATAATAATTGCAAATAAGTTTTTCACAATGCTTGAGACGAAACTACATGATTTTGGAATGATTAGTCCGGAAAAAGTCGTCGGAAATGACTTCGATAATGAAATTGCTCGAGAAATAGACTACAATTTTATAGCATTGCAACATCAAGTAGCAGAATTACTCCCTCAATCAACTCCAGAACAAAATCATGTTTTCCAGCAAGTGTTACTTAAAATAGAATCCGGCAGTGGTACACTCTTTTTTTTCTCGATGTCCTTGGAGGAACCGGAAAAACGTTTTTGCTAAGCTAATAATAATGTTCGTCAGAAAAAATCAGAAGATAGCAGTTGTTGTGACTTCTTCTGAAATAGCCCTGACACTACTGACCTTTGGTCGTACTGCACATTCCGTTTTAAAATTACCGTTGAATATTGCACATGAATATTTACCCATCCGCAATTTCAGCAAAAATAGCTCTCGTGGCAGGGTGCTTCGACACTGTAAGCTTTTAGTGAGGGATGAAAGTACGATGCCTCACAAAAAAACTATAGAAGCATTATTTTGGAATCTTCAGGATTTACGAGATAGGTACAGTTACTATGGGAGGAATGGTAGTTTTATTGGCTGGTGATTTCTGAGAAAATTTCCCTGTAATCCAGAGAGGTACATCGGCAGATGAAATCAGAGCATGTATTAAATAATAAAGCATATGAGCGAAAGATGAATAATTTATTCTGAAAATGAATATGAGTGTGCATCTTCATAACGACTTAAATTTGGAATATTATGCAGAGACGCATTTGAAAATCGGCGATGGATGTCTGGACGCGAATGTGCCGTAGTTTATATTTTACTATCCAGAGAATTTTGCAATTCAGTAGAAAATGATGTAGATCTTATTGCTCAAATTTACCCAGGCTTATAACAAATTTTAAATTATAATCAGTTTTTGTGCGTGGGATCAATATTCACACGTAAAAATGACATTGTCAATAAAATCAACACTAAAAATTTAAATGACGTGCTGGGGAAAATGTATGAATATTTATCAATGAATGCAATCATAGATAAAGAACAAAGTACTTCATATCCCATGGAGTTCTTAAGTTGCTTTGAAGTTTCGCCTTTACCCTCACATAAACTTCAAATAAAACTAAATGTACCAGTTATGCTTATACAAAATCTCGATGCTCCTCAGCCATGTAATGGAATGAGGCTTCGGTTCACAAAATTGATGCATAATATATTTGATGCCAATATTTTAACAGGTGTCATGAAAAGGAAAAGTGTTAACATACATCGAATTCCAATTATCCCCAATGACCTACCGTTTCAATTCAAACGAGTTCAATTTCCAATCAAACTCAGTTTTACTGTTGCTATTAACAAAGTGCAAGGTCAAACACTGCAGGTAGCATTGGAGCATTTGGAAAAGCAATACCTTTCCCATTGCCAACTATATGTAGCATGTCCGTCTGTGTCTAATGACCCAAATCTTCACATATTTCCAACTGACGGAAGAACATATAATACAGTATACAGTAGCATTTTAAAATAACATTCTTTTTTGAGCTCTTTATAGAAGAAATATATATTAAAACGTTGAACTTTTTAAAATATTAATAGTTTAAGTTATTGAATTTTTGTTATTAATCATTATAATAAATTATGTTTTCAATTTTTTAAACTAAGCTCAATTTTAGAATTTTAAAATTATAATGGACCCAGTCAAGCAATGAAAAATTGTCTTATTATATTATTTACTTCCTAATGATAATGATTATGACTTTTTCAGAGTTATTTAAAGACATCTACCCGAGCGAAGCCGTGTGTAAAAGCTAGCTAAATAAAAGGGTATTGTGTAATCCAATTTCTATGAGTATTTGACTTATTGCACAATTTGCAGATTCTTCAATAAATTTATTTTAAAATTATATTCCAGAAAACATCTTCAAGGGGAACAATAAAGTTTTTTTAGAATGTGCGCTTTTTTTTACTTATTTTGCAGAAAATCCAGAAATATAACTCAATATGAACTTTGGTAATATAAAAGTTTCTAATACAACTAGCCTAATTCATCATTCAAGTTTCTATGAAATGATTTGTTACATCAGACGAAGGAAAAATTTCAATAAGACAGTGGCTACTTCCGCATATTACTAAACGTATGACGAGGTAGAAAGAACATCAAGGAAGTTAATAATAACGTGTTGCATTATCAATCTTTTGAGTAAGATATTGCACTTTCCAAGAATCCCTTACAAATATATACGTAATATATTACTTACTGGATGAAAGTTTCAAAAGAATAAGGCTAAAATTAATAAAAGCATGACTTGAAATCAGTTTTAGAAATATTAATTCGGTTAGAGATTCAGTCCAATTTTAGAAACTACAAAAAATGAGGTTTAAGTAATTGCATGAAACGCAATCCATTTAGTAAAGGTTTTATTAAAAAATAAAATAATGATGCAATACATACCATTACCGGTATGTTCATTTTATACATTAGATTTAGCCAACTATATTCAAACTGGATTTAAAAATGCACAAAGTGCTATTTAAATAAAAAAAATATATAAGTACTTTTGAAACAAAATTCTTAAGTTTTTTTTAAGTAAGCTTCCCAGATGAAAGAGATGTATGAAGTTATTAAAATTATCTGAACTATGAACTTTTCTTGTTTTTGTGTAAATGTAGCTAAGATAGTACTATATTCATGAAAAATCAAGAAAATATGCTTTTAGGGGTGAAAATATTAAAAACAGCCCTTGTTCAAATTTAGACACACCATGCTGATTTAATAACTCGGATTTATTGCTAAAAGTTTTGTCCTGGTAAAAACATCAGTTACGTTAAATTCACCTGTTCATGGCGAAAAAATAGATTTAAGTGAATTTGATCTTAGTATTATTGTAGATATTATAAAAGAAGGGTCTATTATCACCAAGTCGTTAACCTTCATGACATTTATCAAACAATACCAATTCGAGGCTACATAGCAAATCGAGGTAAATAAAAATGAACACAAAACTGAAGTTTCTTTTCAGCAAAAACTTGCTAGTAATCTGTTATACACCGTGTGCAGAAATATAAAAGCTACATCACAAAAAATTGAGGTTCAATACATTTCAGGATTATCACAGATAATATATCCCTACGCTTTACAAAACAGATTTAGAAAAGAATTAGTTTTCCGTAGCTCGATGAACAAAGTATCCATTCATTTTAATGCAAATCCCAAGAAAATAGTTTTGTGATTAAAAAGGGCCAAAACTGAATGGTTAATGAATTGAAGAAGGCTGTTAGTCTAAAGAGTCAAAAATTCTTCTCCATAACTTTGATGGTACGGTCCATGTGCAACCCAAGCGGCTGAAAGACTACAGATACGGCAATTTACATAAGAATTATTCAAGCAGGTAATACGAGAATTACGGTTTACCTCAGTTTCACTAGAAAGATTACTCAGTACCAACTCCTATTTGCATATCTTAGCTGACTACGCAAAACCAGTCTCTGAAATAATATTACTTGATGATCTTGGCAAGCATCAGCTAGACGATATACACTACGACTGGATTAGAATGATCTCAGATTGAATTGAGGGACATAATGCAGAGTTATTTTTTGTTTCAATGGCCACCTTATTTACCCGATTTTCTACACAATGAGGTATTTTGAGAATAAGCTGAAAAGAAAGAATTTCTGAGAGAAATAAAAATTGTCATTTTGTTAGAATTGACTAATATATTTTCTAGAATTTCAGCAACTTATAGAGTTCATACGTAGAAGACAATATGCTCACATCAAAATAATTCAAGTTTTCACAAATTATTAATGTCCAGCAGTAGGATGTTGCGAATTTTTGGGTCTGAATGCTAATTTGTAAATCTTTCCTACAAATATAGAATGACCTCAGCACTTGTAGTGTATGTTTTATATAACATATGTATGGATAAAGTGGAATATGGAGATGCTTATGTTTAACAACAAACTCAATATAAAGTGATATTCGTGTACTATTATATGATATCGAATACATGAATAAATGCAGTACAGAAAGTAGTCGAAAAAGTACTGAAGAGTAAACACAAAAGAATATGATATGCAAATTTTTACTATAATGTAGACGTCGCTATTTGCTATGTATACAAAAATAGGCTAGAAAGTAAACTATATATTATTAGTAATATAGTTATAGGTAAAATTTAAAAGTTATATAATGTTTTAAAATGTCGGATTTAGGAGATTGATAGAAATGCATGATTGTAGATGCAAGCAATAATGTGGGTATTCCAAGTAGGTTTGTTAAAATTATGGTCAAGTATCAAAAGAAAACAGTGTATTGCCTCAAAAGGTAGAAATCAGTAATATAGACGAGGTTTATCACTTACATTTCACCCATTATTGGCCCGAGCTATTTGCCGATTATGTTAATCAAAAGCAGGGCAGTTAATAGAAGATTGATGCATTGACTTAAAAAATCTTAATTCAACTAAAGAGTTCGTTAGAAGCTTCATGAATCAGATTTATATTGTTATGTGGCAAAGCATAAGTCCATCATTATTGTACACTAATCTGTACCATGTGTAAGTAACATCTTCATTTCTCATTAAGAGTTCTTCTTTATCATGTAGTAAGTTAATCCCATATTTAAAGAACAATTTGTTAAGGTTTTATTTTTTAAACGGAATAATAATGCTATTTATCAATGTATTTTTAATTAAACAATCTAATGTAAAAACGTAAAATGAAATAAAATTTTTAAAAAAAAATCAAGGACATATAGTTTTTTAACAAAATAAACACAGAACTTAACAAAGAATTTAGCACAACTCTAGAAAATGTGAGAAACCCTCTCTTTCGAACTTCGTCAAGGGAATTATCGAGGAAGTTTTTCTCAAACCAATTTCTGTTTTTGGAAACATAATCCTTCAACTGCGAAGTAAGTTGTTCCTGGTTTTCAACAAACAGGAAAATCAAAGGAAAAAATTCCAGAGATTACACTGAAAACTTCTTTTTTTTACAATTTCTTTGAAATGTGAAATCAAATCGTAACATAAAAACACCTCTAAATATTACATCTCTACAACGATGGGATGGTTTCAGTGTAGAGTGCTAAGGCATAAAAGAAATTGGTTTTGAGATCCAAACAAATCTGTTCTAAAACTCATCCAATTTCACTTTGAGTATCCAATTTATCGATCAAGGAAAGAAATTTAAGAGAGAAAAAAATGTAAAAAATGCTTGCAATGTTCTCCAGGCTTAAAAGGTCAAATGCAGGGCAAGTTTGTACAAGTTGGGGACTGAATTCTTTCTGAACAACATTTTTTCCTTTGAAGAGAAGAAGTGAACTGGTAGTCGTAATTAAATTCTTTAAGTGTAAAAAGAGAAATGTTGGTCTTAATGAATTATATATTTAACAACTTGTTACGGGTTGTCAAGCTGTAACTTAATTAAAATACTTTTTTCTTAAATAGGTGACGTAAATTAAATATTATTTTTCAGTAAAGTGAAATGCAATAATATAAAAGCTTGTAAAAGGTGTAGAATAAAACTAAAATAAATTACTTAAAAAAGACAATATTTTTAAAGCTGTTTAATTTAATTTATTGGTCTCTAATTGTGTGAGTTCAGTTTCAATTCAAAATTAATTTCAATATTTTAGGGGGATTTTGCTTTCGTCTCTCAATTCATTTAACTTATATTCAGTGTAAAATATCTAAATTATATGTTTAAATATTATTCCGTAAATAAAGGTAGAGCTATGTTTTATGAATCCGGTATTGGTAATTTACTCTTAATAAATTTTTGTATTTTAAATACTATTTATAAATCAGCAGGATAAATAATTGAAATTATACTTGGTGTCCAAAAATAACCAAAGATTTGAAAAATTAATTAAAGAAAAAAAAGAAGGCAATAGAAATATACAACATTATGCTTTGGAAATCAAGGCATTTATACTCACCAGTTTTCAAAATTAATTGCAAGGCTTGACATAAAGGAAAAACCATCAAACAATGTTTTAACTATAATCATCTTTTGCTGCAATGATATTATGTAGTCTAAGGACAATATTTGCCGACATCTGTGTAAACATTTCAATTTGGAATGGTTTGACAATTATCAGAAATGTACTGCTCAAATTCAGCTGTGGTCTGTGGATTGCTACGATACATCTTATCTTTCACATAACCCCATAGAAAGGAAATCACACGTCACCAAATCTGGGAAATAGAAAGAACATTCCATATATATTACTGTGGTATGTATTTGGTAGTGAAGGACAATGACACGATCATTGAATTTTGAGTCGATGTTGGATGAACTGCTGAACGACCACAAGTTAAATTTCTAATGAGATGAAATTAATTGAAAGTGCTGTTATTGTACTGTTGGTTGGTCCATTTCTGCAATTGAATTTTCTTCGGAAACTGCACCTTTTTGTAACTAAACTATGGTCCAGGTGATGAAACTCTAAAACATGTGAAACATTCATTATCGCAAAGGGTAAAAAATTTTCGAGGGATACACCAGAATCCTGAGAGAATTATAGAATACAGATCAGAAACAAAATTTTGTTTTATAGCTTAATTTTGTTTATAGCACTTTTGTTAGAAGTGCCTTCGTTGGACGAATTTTGTTAGTAATTTTGAAACCAGGTGAGAATAAAGTTAATGGTTACCCAAGCATAACGAAGAAAACCGTAAATTTCTTTCCCTTTCTGTATTTTATTAATTGTTTTTTTTTAAATCGTCAGTCCTTTTTGGGAGTATCTTTCATAATGAGGCTCTCTTTTGAAAAATATTCAATGACATGTAAACCACCACAAAAGTTTATTTCATAAAGACATTATGTATAATGCGTTTTTCCCCATAGACGATTTAGCTTCACCTTGATGTAGAGTTATCCCTAAAAAAATCTAAAGCTATTGCATAAATGATAAGCTGGTTAATTAAAAATAAATTATCTTTGTTTTTTTAAGAGCGGTCATTCTTTCACGATATTAACAAAATATGTTACATATCATAAAATATTATTTTTGGGATAAATTGTCTCACTTAGTAATTACGGCGTAAATTAATGCAGTGTATACACTTTATTTTACAAATATTAGAAAACGTTTGTAAATCGCTTCGAAGCAAAATGTCATTATTCATCCGGGTATATCGGGAATGGTATAGCTCAATATATTACTATCCATTAAATTTCCTGCATCTATTCCAATAAAAAAAATATATTAATTTTATATAAAGTTCTGTAATTATTCCAATTCTTCTATATTTATACCTCATTTTATGTTTGAAAATAATTCTAAAAAAAAATTGAAATTTGAGACATTTTTCCAGCTATTATAAAATTTACCTGGGAAACATTTCCCTTAATTACATTTGGAATAGAACAATTTGTTGCACAAAAAACAATACGAAAGAATAATTTAAAATGAAATAGCAGCCAACATTTTTAAAAACAAGAATTGTTTCTTAGAATAAGCATAAATTCTTCCAAGTCATCATTAATTTAAGTGTATTTCCATACAAACGAAAATACTCTTCATAGCAAAGATAAAAAAAAATCGACCCAATTCAGCAATAGCTATAAACCCTAAGAAAATTTCGATCTTGGGCTATGATTAATAGATGCGCATTTCTCCAATAATGCAATTTTCTAAAACTTTTACCATCTAAAAATGAATCGTTAACAGACTATGCTAGCAATGAAAGGAAAATTCCATCAAGAATGTCGTTTTATAAATCATATAAATCTTGGAGTATTAAAGACTCTTCTCGGAGGCTTAAAGATTAAAGGCTTTGAGCTGTAATCTTTGAACCTTTTTTTCTGGCTTGACATATTAATAAAATAATATATTGCCTAAGAAATTTATATTTTGTACTTCATTTATTTTCAAAATTTGAGTATTCACCCTCCTTCAATTCATTACTTTTTTTTAAAATCAGTGTTCTGAGCTTTCTTAATAAAAATTCTTATTAGCGCTTTAAACAATATTTATAGATTTTTATGCATGCCGTTAAAATAAAAAGATGCGTATGACATGCTTGTTTATTGATGGGCCTAATTTAAATGGTGTTGTATAAGAACAACGAGCATTTTGAAAACATAATTTGTTTTAAGCGTGTAGAACAAGCAGCAAAATGAGTTAAATAATCATTATTTATAAATTCTTTAATTTTTTTTTTACGAAGGGAAACAATAAGAAGAAAGTAAAACAGAACAAGCATTGCTTCATAGTTTGTATTCATTAAATGCCATATATAGGTTTAATTCTTTTTAATGGTACAATATACAGGTTTAATTAGCTTTGTCCTGATTTACTTATTCAACTTTTTTCGTGATTCATCTCTTTTTTTTTTCCAATTATTATTTTTTTTGCATCTAAATGTCTGGAAAAATTAATATTACGCTGTAGTTAATTCTTATTATTGGTTTTCTTCACGTCTATTACGTAATTATATAATATTATATTAAACATTATATATAACTAATTGCTCAGAACTACTTACTGACAGCTATATTAGGAGAAATATAACTGTATGAAGTAATTTACCTCTTATGCTATTATTTTCTTTTTCAGAATTATAATCCCAAATTCTTCTTAAATGTTATAATGAAAAACATATATAAACAGCGCAATAATGCAATAAATTCTTTTTTCGTAACTTTAGCTTTTTTTCAATTATGTGACCATTGTTCATATATAGAACTGCAATTTTTAAAGCATATATTCGCTTGACGATTTCTAAATTACGAAATTATTACAAAAATTTAAATTTTATGAGACAATTGCAGTATTGTATGAGTAATAAAATAACTTTCTAATATTTTATTATACTTATTTTCCTTAGGGGTTTATTTATCTAATAGGTGTTTCAGTCCCGGAATTCTGAAACCCGGGAATCCCGGTGTTTTTTCCAATCCAGAAATCCTGGGATTAAAATAATTAATTCCAGGATTTAATTTTTGCCTAAATTATATTTAAAAATTTTTTTTCTCATAATAATTTTCTAAGAATTTAATGTTTCAGAAATTTATGTTTTGCTTATGAAATATGTACGTAGAATTTTTTTGTGCTATTATAAGTGCTATAGGTAAAAAAATATATATGCACAGCTCTCATTTCTCGTATGGGAGAACTTCGCACAGATCTAAGTGGCTCACTGCATTGCTTACACAATAATATAAGCAATATCTCAAGAATAGATTTTGTCACAGTTCCTTCTTCATTTAAATGTCGTTAATTAAAAGCGGACCTGCTTGGAAGACTTGAGACACTTCAAATCCCATTGCATTACTAACAGTTCATTGCAACTGTATCTTCGATTTCAAATGAGGGAACACTTGAAATGGATTCACATTCTGATGCAATAACTGGATCAATTTATATACAAAAACCATTAGTTGTAGCAGAAGAACAAAATAAAGTTGTATGCACCAATGCTGTCTACTAAATTTGAGACACTGTCACAAAAATTCAAAAAGAAATGTATCTTTTGAAAATGGAGAGATACGTGGTGACTACCCAAAAAGAACATACTCCTATTTAATGACGATAATACCTAATAGTAAGGGATCCGAACGTGCCTTTTCTTCAACAGGACAATTTGTAAACAAAATAAAATCCGTTTCAACGATGAAACGCCGAAGGAGCTGTGTTTTTATATGCTTATTTACAGAAACACAAGTAATGCTTTTTCTAAAATTTCATTATGTTCTATTGTTATTTGTTTTTTATAATGAATTATTTTTTATGTGTTTCATTAAATTAATATTAAATCAATTTTTAATTATATTTTCAATTTTATTATGCAATTTCAACTATGCCAATATGTAAGTATTTTTAAAAAATAGTCCAATCCTAATCCCTGGATCAGTCCCGGGATCCCGGGATTTAGATAATGTAATCCCTAAATCCCGGGATTTGAAAATATGACACGGGATTGCAAACCCTAATTTTGCTGAAAATAAAGTGGTTGCGTGAAAATATCAAGAAAAAGTATTGAAGAAAGAAAATGTATTGCAGATTGGAAAACAGGAAATAGGAAAAGTTTTATTAATGCAAATTGTACAGCTTTATGTATATTTATTCAAAACATTTTCCTAAGTTTTCAATACTTTTGCAATATTAAACACAAAATGTTTTTAATTAAAAACTGTATTAATGTAACTTTACTAAATTCATGGTTTTCAGTTTATTTATAATATATAACCATTCTACAGAAATAAAAAGAAAATTAAGTTTTAGAATTTTTATGATGGTTCATATGTTAATATTCTAAAAAATTTTTTTGCTTGCTTAGCAGATTGTCTTAATTGAACAGATACTTTTATGCTACTTACCCCTTTCTCAGTAAAATTTAAAATAAAAAAATAATATATTTTAAAAGAAGATTATATCAAAAATTTTTGCAATGCAAATTAACGTTGAAAGTTTGATGCTAATTGCATCACTAATTAAATATTCGAGAACAGGTGTAGTGATGTTTTCAGTGAGAACATTATTGTTTCAAGATGCGTCCCAGGTGTCTCATTGTTTTTAGTCTAAATTTTCAATGCGGAATATAGAATTAGCTCCTCCAAAAATCTTGCAACACGATATTCTTTTTCGATTGGTGATAGCTGAAGTAATAACTTCAAATATTGGTTTCTATATTGGCTGAAAAACGGAAATTGCACTTGCAGTCACAAAAGATATTTTGCACGCCCTTTTGAGCTCTGAATACTAGTTTTTTGTTGTTGAAATGTCAAAGGCATCGTACAGGAAATGCATTCCTTAAGTATAACTCACCGCAGAAATATACCATACATGATTATTTATCTTTAAACAATTGGTTGTACATTTTAATTGAATGAAGTAATACATACACGCGCGCCCACACACGTATATATTTTACACTGAGGCAAATTTAAATATCTCTAAGCAGTATTACATGAATGATGGTTTCGATCCCTTAACTTATGTTTTATAAACTCAGATTTATTAATACTTGGATGTTTGAAGTAAAGTATTTTCATTCCAAAGAAATATTTTATTAAAGCAGTGTGGTAAAAACATATTTATGTATATTACTTTTTCTGTTTTATATACGTTCATTTATTTTTGAGAAAATTAAGAGCAATATTTTAAACCATTATTACTTCTAAGTTTTTATAGTCTACTACGTATTTTTATTAGCAGTTAAATTTATTACGTTACGTCCTTTTTGAAATAAAAGGAAATTTAGATTGATTTTACAAATATAGTAAGATATTTTTTTCATTCGTTGTTCTATTTTAAATTTTATCAATATGAGTTATTTTTTATAGTTTAATTCAGAAATATTCAGTAACTATTAATTAAATGAAAAATAAAATACTATTTCTTTTTCCTGAGTTAATTTTTCACTGAGCAAAAATGTTACGTAAATTAAACTTTGATAGTTATTAACATTCAGATTGGTATTACAACTTTGTATTTTCATAAATATTCGTTGATAGCTCTCTTTTTCTATTTAATTAAAAATATCCACGGAAAATATATCTTATGATTTTAAACACAATAATTTCCTGGTTATAATAATTCTCTCTTCCTGACTTTTATTTGTAAGCTATTGTGTAAATCCTTTAAATCGTCATATAAATCACTAAATTTTTAATATGTATTTAATTACGTTTCACATATCTTACAATATATTTAAGATCATGAAAATTTCACTAAGTACCGACGCAAATTAAGTTCTGAAAGAGAAAATTTTGAGCGCAAGAAGATTTAAATTAATTGCCAATTATTCACTAGAGAAAATTGCACTTTTATATTGAAATATTTCTGAGCAATAGTTTCAGTAAAAGCCAGTTAAGTTTAATGGATTTCCGTTACCTGTTTAATGTATTCACTTTAATTGGATCGGGTAGGAACGGTTAGTTCCTGCAAAAGAAAAAAAAATGCTTTTCATTACTGAAAACAATAATAATTCCTCGCATTCTTAATTCCCCACATTCTCAGTTGCAATTGACAGTCTCTTAAAATGATACTAGTACAATTTCAAAGACAATTAAGGTGACATATACTTTTTTGGTATTGATTGTTTGAAGTAGTAACGGTCAATAATAATAATAAAACAGATGAATTTTTAAATATTTTTCTTTTAAAGTGCAATAAAGTATAGTAAATTTTCTTTATTGCTTTAGTATCTGTGTCAACCATAATACTTGGATAAGATTTCTTCCTATCGCGGATATTAGGTATAAAGGTAAAATTTCTTCAGTTTCAGCAAATAAGTCTTCTTTTATCATGTACCTAAAATTAAGTGCGCGCTCACTGCTTTAAAATATATATCTATTCTAATTCAGTTCTTCAATTGAGTTATTCTATTTCTAATGAAAATGAACTTTGAAATGCATTGCTTTTACTTCGTCTATTTCGTCATGGGTTGTTTTACAGGACAAATAAATTGCTTAGCTGAAATGCCTTAGATAAGGAAAAAATTTTCCCTTAAAAAAGGCAGTGCAGTTATGTTTGCTTAAAAAGTATATGTGCCATTTTTTCTAATAATGTATAGGGAAATACAATTAATTTAAGTCGTTATTCCTACAACTATTATATACGTATATAATTACAAATAATTTAAAATAAATTTTTTGCTAACTAAAAATACAAATTACTTTGAATTTCTGTGTTTTAAGTGCAATAAAGATATCAGAGTCTGTTTTGCATAAAAGTTAATTAATGTAAATTTTATTTCATTAAGAAGCTATTATAAAGTGCAGAATTTTTTCTAGAGCTTACACATTCATAAGAATTTAAAATTATTGATAATATGATAAATATTTATGAGCATTATTCTTAAAATAGTTTTAGATCAAATCCAAAAAAAGCAGCCAATAGTCTTTCATTTTATCACATAACACAAATTATTATCAGCTATATTTATATACATATATTTTCCCACTTTTGTGTGTTCTCAAATTAGTTAAAGGCTTTGATGATGAAATTTATAAATTTGTTTTACAAGTCAATCTAAGTTAAAAATTCAAGGACACGGTTGATATTTAATCAAAAATTTGGCGATGCAGATTTAAAGTGAGTCTTCTAAATGTGTTGAAAGGCCCCCGGCAAATCACAAGAGATCTATTTCTGTCTCAAAAATTCCAATGTTTCTCTGAAAAAATTTATTACATTTATATTTTCAATCAATGATTTCCATTTCACTCGGTCAATTTTTCCCCTGCTTTTTTCATTGATTGGTTTACTTTATAATTATATGTATTTAACGTTCTATTTCGATTTTATCAAAATACAAAAATTGATTCATTTAATTTTCAAAATATCAATGCTTATTTTTATTTTACATATATATTCAGCAACGTGGCGAATCAAGTACTTTGAGACAGCATAGTATGCATTTAACGATTAAATATATTTGCGAAATTAAAATTATTCCGATGTTAATAAATTCATTATCTTATGGCCACCATTTACTGGGTGTCTTCAAATTAGTTGGGCAAAAATATTGATTTATTGTATGTGATTTACAGGAAATAAAATTCCACAATGCCACAATAAGTCCACAATGCTGTAAGATAGAGAAATAGTCTAAGTTAAATGTTTGAGGTGGCTTTGATTCGTAACTCTTCAACAGTCCCATAAGTAAATCAGTTCTTGCTCCAAATTTGCCATTATGGTTTTGTCCACCAATTTAATTGCAGAAATGGATGCAGGAAAGTACCGAGTGTACACCCATATTCTGGGAACTAGTGGTGATCGTTATGACTATTAAATAACACCTCCACGACTAATCCAAACTGTAACCTCAACACTTAGGTAAGATGTAACGTCGTTGTGGTAGGGCTGAACACACCATCCTGTTGCAAAATGCAAACTATTTACACTTTTCTTTCCTGATTAGCATAAGAAAAATCTGTAGCATATCCAGGGAAATATTTACTGGTTGCAACAGTCCTTCAGAATAGCTAAATGCGCTGAGAACATACGGCGAACTCACTGCGCAAAATACGTTTATCTTGGGACTATTTCTTTAATGTTCTAGAATGACATGAAGATTTTTGGACCCCCAACTCTTATATTGTGACATTTAAGTCCTCTGTGAACAAACTTAGGATATATTACTTCTAGTCTTACTCTAAAGGGGTTAATTTCGTTAAACATTTTGAAAGTTCTTATCTTACTAAATTGCCCAACTAATTAGTAAACGCCTCATTTTTTAACAGAATAATAATCATTTTTATTCTGTTAAAATATAATTTATCTTTAACAGAATTATTATAATTTTGTAGGAATAAAATTTTGTTTTACACTCATATAAGATTAAAAAGTCGCATGATGGGTTTTTCAAAAGGCTGAAAGAAAACCTGAGAATTCATCCAGTTCTTAAAACCTTAAAAAGCTCACTTCCGTTTTGTCCATCCAGATTACCAAGCGTATGTGTCAACTTAGTTCTCAGTCATCGTACTCAAATGAAAAATAATCGTAATATTTGTAAAATGAATTCAAAACCACATTTCGTTTTATCTTCCATAAAACAGTATGAGAAACCTTAAGTGCTTCTGTTGAAGTGGACATATTTTGCGAATCGAATTTTATGACCAGTCTTAAAGACTAAGCTATATTATTTAAATGCATAATAACAGAGAGTATCGTCGACCGTAAACCATGGGAATCAGTCGAACGCAAATCACTTTTTGAGTCGTAAAATCTGGTACTTAACTTTAAATTAGGAACGAACAAAACACCACTTGAAGTTCTTGAAAAGCAGTCTCATTGTTTGCTTTAAAGACTCGATTCTGAGTGATTAAATTAATGCTAAAACGAGCACCAGGAAACATACTTAAAATTGCGCTGAAGAAAACTTTATATTTTACGGATGCTTTACAACCTACTTTAAAAGTAGAGGCGAATGGTTTTGAATAAAGAAGGTTGTTTCTTGATATTTCGTCTTTATGTGATTAGAATTAGTGCTATGAATTCTAAGGAGGTTAACTGAGATTGTAAGAAAAACCGAATATATATTGACAACATAGGGAATCCTGATAAAAGCATTTATTACGTAAACCTAATTTTAACTTTGAGGTTTTTCAATAGATAAGGTCTTAGAGATATTATTTATTCAATAGAAGGAGAATAGCATTTGATGTTAGTTAAGATTGCATTCTCATTAAAGTGTTTCATACTTTTGTGATAAAAAGGTAACAAGTTTATTTTCACTACATGTATAAAATTTTACTGTTAATGCATAAAAAAAAGTCGAAAAGATGTTAAAAGGGAATTTAAAGGGATTTTATTTTATCGCTTAAATTTACTGTCTATATAAATACTTATTTGCATTGTTGAATAAACATAAATGTATATGCACATAATTTGAAATATCTCTGTCTCTCTCTCTGTATATATATATATATAAATTACACATCTCTAATAAAAAGTATTAAACAACTTAGTTTTTGTAGAATATTTGGTTTGATTCTTGATGTATTATTTATACAAATTATTGTAAATATTGTGTTACTAATGTGATTATTTTATATATATAAATCGCAAAAATAAACTTTAAAGATAGGATGGAGGAATATTTAATTTATCTCCCAACTCTGAATAATAATTGTAGCATTCAATTCATAGTGAAATCGTCGAGACCTATTCTCAACATAATCTTTGCATGAATGTAAAATTTTTATCTATTGAGACAGATTCTGAAATTTTATTTTTAAAAAGAAGAAAAGTATAACCTATTAATTAAATCTTTAAGAAACTAAGGTCAGAGAAAAGGAAAAATGTTAGTGTTGTTCTTAAATAGTGGATAGGGGATATGGCTTAAAAACGTTTTGAATTAAAAATAGTTATGAAGAGTGTAAATCATAATTATAAGTTTACATTTAAAATTCATTTGAACATTGGAGAAATTTTGGAGACCATTATGTTATTCTGAAAAATCCTAACTATTCATACAATATGTACTTTCAGTAGATATTAATTACGTCTGAAAAAATATGTGATATTCTTTTTATAATTCTTATAATTTTTATCAGTATCATGGAAAATATATTTGCACAATTAAAGTAAAGGTCATGTACTAAAAACTATATTTTTATGCATTTTTCAAAATTTATTTTTACAATTTCTTAAACTTTATTAATTATAAAATTATAAAACGAGAAATTATCAGGCATGTTTATCCGAAAGATAAATAACTTGCACTTAAACTCTGAAAACGCAACATATTTATACGTATATGATATGATAACAATTTATCCTATCTTAATTAGAGTACAAATAGTTGCAGTATTTACAGGTTTAATAATCGATTTATTTATCTAATTAATATTTCTAAAAGATAATGTATAATTTATGCTTAATTTTTAAGATACTAAACTTGCAAAATTTTTAGAGTGGTTTCAAATTGGATTTTTTTTTTGCATGTTTGCTTGTATTAATAAAATGAAAGAATAGTTCAAGGAAAACCATTTTTTCATCATTTTTGCATGCATAAATAAATACCAACTAGCAATTTCTTAAACTATATTCATATTCTCATCATATGCATCTTCTTTTTCCGGGTAATAACACCCTTCAATTGTCCATTGTATCATTTCTACGAGCCCTCATCTCGCATTCTCTCTTTCATCCAAAATTATTATCAAAACCTCAGGGTTTTATTCTACGGAACATTTAATTATCATCCCTTCAAGATTCCCCCTCCGAATAGTTTGACTCTAATGGAAGATAACGTGCTGTACATACCGAGAAATCGACGACTGCCCCTAGTCCTAGATATATCTAAGTTCTACGTTTTAAGTACCTATTACGTATTCAAACACTGTACTGGAGTTTCTACAGTCTCCTGATGTTACGTGTGTCGAGTACCGATAGCCAAACTGAAGATTCCACTTGAAACAATCAGCATAACATCCGTACTACAGTGAAGAAAAAAATAAAGACACGGAACGAAACGAGATTTGGAGAAGTATAGTACTATTTGCGTGCGGGGAAAGAGCACCTTTTTGCGAAAGTTCAGAGTCAATATCCAAACGAAGCTCATGTAAATGGAGCAGTCAGAACGAAAGTGTCTGTAAAGAAGTCGATGCTGGAACTGAGTTCTTTTTCTGGCATTTTTTCTCCACTCTTCCAACTGAATTTTTAGAACTTCTTTTCGTGAAATCTTGAGTTTCTATGCATAAACTAATAAGGTGGGGAAAGAATTTATTATTATTTTTTTCTTATCACTCTGCCATCTTTTAGAGGATTACGTCGTACACTGTGCCTGAAGAAGACTTTTCAGACTGCATAATTGAACCCTTGGGACTCAACATCGCGAGGGATTAAAGGGTTTTTAATCAGCAGTATCGAATGACTTTACGGTTTTAAAGAGTGCTAAGTACGGATTATGGAAATGAAGTCAGAAAAAAGTGCTAAAAATTGTAAATGTAAAACGTTGGTATGTTTGAAAATGTATCATTTATTTGCTGAAAGAGAATATTAAGTATCATTAAGTTGAGCTTTCTTCTGAATTGCCATACATCACATATTTCTTTAATTGATAATTTCTTTACATTTTTATCAGAACATCAAATGTAGTTTTGGATATAAATTGAAAAAAAATTGTTGTAACATTTTTTTTTTTATCATGCTATTAATTATTTCAATTGAAAATAAATATTATGCGTTGGAAAAATAACAATTAATTGTACATATATAACAAAATATTGTTTCAAATTAATTAAAGACTAGAACTAATGGTACAAAGAGAATACTATAAATGTTTGAGGGAGTTGTATAACAATATTCAATATATTTTTCTAATAAAAAATATTTAAGAAACTTCTCAGTTTGATGTCTAAAATAAAAATTCGAAATGTTACAACATTAAAACTATTAAAAATAATGTGGTGCTTGTGATTGAAATAAAAAGCATTTTATGAGAATTTAATTCACTTTAAACCGACGTATACTTTGAATAGAAGGTGTATGAAAACACCGCGTATTCTGATAAAAATTGCATTATGATCAAAATACAGTAAGGTAGCGTAAACAAAAGATATCTTCAAATAATATGTAAATGAGGGGAGTCAAAAATTCTCTATAAAACATATTTATAAATTAACACATGTCCACTAAAGTTTTTCCAAGTTTTGATTATGGATATTGTTTCGTCCAAATTAGTTCTCATTTTTATATATAGGTTAATTATGCGTAGTAGTAAAATTCTTGTTCAAAGTAAGTGAAACTCATTTAATTTTTTTAGCAGAAGGAACTCCCCAATATATTCAATGAATGGGGTCGAAAGGTTTGACTGGGAAAAATGAATGTTACACATAAAATAAGACATGAAAAAGAACAACGCTTTTGAATGAAGTGCCATTTTCAGCTGTACATAAAGACAACTATTTTTTCCAAAATTTAGACAAAGAAGTACAATAATATATAACATCATAAAAACATGCGCAATATTTTTAGAATGTTGTACTAAAAGAAATAATACAGATCTTTGATATTTACTTGTAACATCATAGTATAGTAAGTTTAAATATTATGTTTGCAACAAATCTACTGAAAATTTTCTATAAACCAGTTTAATTTATACTGGTTATTTAAAATTCTTGAAAAATATTTAGAAATAAATACAAAAAAAAACTTTAAAATAAGGCAAAATATTTTCTCGAAATTTTTATGATGAACAAAGAGAAAAATTATTATCCTGTTGAAACTTTCTTTAGGCTACACAGGATACATTTTGTTCGTCATTTAGCATCTGGCACATTGCCATCTATGTTTGGCAGAGTATAAAATAACAAAACAAACTTGACATTACAATAACATCTTCTATATGGTTTAATATTATTTTTTATCCCTATTATCTGTCCCAAACGTTGGTTCATTTTATAGTGCATTTTTTGTTCTTTTCTGAGAACGCTGAGTACTACATGACTTATAATGTGTGTTTAATTCTATGGACAATATTAAACTGTAAAGGCTAAAATTAGATAACTATTGAGGATTTTTTTGGAAAAAATCTTAGGATGAACTCTTTTAATAAAAAAAGTACATTAACGGATAAATTTTAATTTTCTAATAAGAATGCAAGTTAAATGTTTTAATAACATAGCATGCAAAAATGCAATGAATACCATTGCATTGTTTCATTTTTTGCAGAATAGAACTTTAAATCTGTATCTGCCTCTCTGTCTATCTATTTACCTATCTAACTATATATATATTCAACTATCGGATACTAAACTTCTATAGATCTAACATAAAGCTAAACAAAAAGTAGAGCAAGACCATACATTTTAAAACCATATAGTCAGTACACAGCAAACTTTTAGTTTAGGGAATTAAGAGTGTACGTGTATACATATGTTAACTTTTTATGTACATTTTATAAGTTAATACCGTAATATTTAAAACAAGTAAATTCAACTTTTCTGATTTCCGGAATAATTCCGCATTGAATAAATGAAAAACATGTAATTCTTTATTTGTTAAGGACACGTGAGTAAAATAAATAAGGGATTTAGAATTTTAAATAGAATTCAATGATGAATATTGAACACATTATTATATAAGGACAATAAAAAAATAGATTCAAATTTCTGTGCGTGTCTGAAAAGTACACTTTTTTTTCACCTATATTCATTATACAAGAGAGTTGAATCTTATTAATATCAGCCATGAAATAGTAAGTTATTAAAATATTAGTGCATGTAGCACGGGAGTTAGCTATCATAATTATATTTTAATGAATGCGGAAATTGTTATTTTTTCTTTTTAATATACCCATTTCGTTTTTATTAATTGTATTAAAATCATGTCAGCATTATTATTTAATGAATGGCATAATTTAAATAATTTTCCAATGTGAGTGAAACATATTAATTTTAGTCGAAAATTTTTTTGATTTTTAGAGTTACAAGGGAATTGAAAGTAAATTTTGAAAATGCCTATATTTCCTGGATTTGTAACATCCCGATTTAGCTATGTTCCTTAAATACCATGTATTTATACCATTTTATTCCCTAAATATCATGTATCATTTGGTTCTCTATATTTCATTTATGTTTAAAGCCTTTCACGAAAGACTTATTTTCACATTATTCGTAAAATCTACTGCTCCTGTTGTTATCTCTTAGAGTGTCTTAAAACACTATGGAGAAATTTATAATGTGTGAACCAACCACTCGGAAGAATTTGAAACATAAATCAAAGGAAGGGAAAATTTCGTAGATTTTATACTTCTTTTCTGTATGCTTGAAGAAATATATGTTGCTTACTTTTTAGATATATCTTTTGCAAAGTAAAAGAAAAGATACCATACTGTTTTATCAATATTGTAGTTTATTTTTCATAATTTATATCTATACTGTTAATAAAAATTTTATTTTGATAATTTTCTGTACAAAATGTCCAGTTTATTTTATTTTTTGTTGTAAATTGCTCTAAATTTTAATATAACCGAAGGATAAGAATAAATTTAGAAAATATGTAAATTATCGGAAAATATAGCAGAGAGGTCAGAGATGCTCAATAGTTTGAAATGGTGGAAGATTTACCAAATCGGTCGTTGACACCCACCTAAACTTGAAGAACAAAGGCATCTGCCATCATCAAAAGGTACTTATGCCAGAAACTAAACTATCTACTATAGACGAATGAGAAACGCGTGCCGCACATTAGCTAACCTCTAGAACTTCTTGTAGTCCTTAGCACATGCATGCCTGAATCAGTTGGTGTCACCGTCACCACCATTGGACAAAAAATGACACCAGGTACTCTTTTTAGATTAATCTAGGCCTTGTTTGTGAAGGATGAGGAATAACTTGTGGTTGGACATGATGACTTTCCGGCGCTACTGATCTACCAGCCATGTCGTTGCATTAGTAATACACCAAGATGCACAGCAGCTTCGTGTTTGAACTGTGGATATATATATATACATTGTTACACATTATTGATACTCTAACATCCAACTGGCAAGCTAAATAAGTTATTTTGACTGTGGTTCGGCTCACAAAAATTGTGTAATAATCCCCACGATCTGTACTTTTGCATGTGATTATAATGAGGTAAAATTTAATGCTGTCCAGTATAGTAATGAGTAATTTAATCAAATAGTTAGTTTATAATTTTTACTGATATTAACTTATCTATTTTTATTAATCTTCTATAAAGTTGCAAGTAACAAAGATTTCGTCATTAAGGAAGAAGATGAATAAACAGCTGATCAATATAAAAATACTAATTAAATTATGCGAAATGTTTCTGAAATTTTAGCATGAGTTAACGATTTTACATGAATAGTTATCAATTAGAATGTTTATCATCATTTTAGTACGCTAAATATTTCTTTTTTTTTAAGTAACAATTTCATTAATAACAATTTTTTACACATGATCGAAATATTTTGCAAATTTATAATGATTAACCATTACTCTTAAGGTTTGACGTTCAGGTCTATCCCTTTAATCAGCAACCAATTTCACTAATTAACTAAATTCCTCCCGTTATCTATTTTTTCAACAATTTCATTTTTAATATTACTCTATGAAATAATGTTACACGCTTTTTCTTACAAATATTGCTTATGCCTGGGAAAGGTTTCGAACTGCATGAAAAATATAAACCCCTTATGTGAAGATAATACCAAAAATAATTGATTTTCAGTCAAAATAGAGTTTTTCCAGCAACGTTTTGCTATGTGATTTTTGTTTTTTCCAGAAACAAGTTACAAATGCTTTTATATTCAATTAATCATAGCCTTTTATTCTTTCTGAGTGAAACGCACTTAGATTTATTTTGAGAAATGGAGTCCAAATGTTTTCTGCAAAATGAATCTGGTGGGATTTCGGCTGACGTGTGATTGTGTTTTTTTGATTACATAAAATCATTAATCAAGCTTTCTTTTCTATTTTTTTATAAATAACAAGGCCCTTTATTTTTGTCTGTTATATTTTGAATCAATTACTTATACATTTGCGTGTGAAAAAAAGAAACATACATTTGTTTTGTGTGTGTATTGGAAAAGTGACAGCTACAAAGCAATTTAGCTTTTGATTGATTTTGCAATATTCTTTTGTTTTTTCTATAACTTAATGGCCTTACTATTTAAACACATGTTTGTTTTCAATGTTATTTTTTCCGTCCTCTTATTCGCACAAGATATATAGTATTAATATAGAAATGTATAATCAAAGATATAAAGGTTATCCAACTTTAAATTGATGTTTTTACTAATGATTATATGCCTAAAAATTTTTCGATGTTTGGAGATCTCTCTTTTTTTGTTAACATATTTTAAAACTAAAACTAAGTAATTTTAATTCACAGCTTAAGCAATTTGTAATAGTTTTAGACATAAACTAATAAATTATTTAATAATCTATTAAAAGCAATCTTTCAATGAGAACATATTTTTATATTTTATCAAATGACTTCCCGATTTAGTATATTATTGCTTTAAATCTGTTTAGGAAAATTTTAAATCTCTTTCAGAATTTTATTAAAATATAGTAACAAAGTAAAAATCTAAAAGTTTAAAGTCTTCAAACTCACTTATATATTTAATGTAATCTGAAGCCTTCCTTGGAAGTTATATTTAAAATTTATTGAATAAAACAAAGAGACATCACTGCATTAAGAATAATTGCTGTATGATCACGTTTTTATTTGTTACAAAACCGTAAAAAATAATATTTTGCTCAACGATTATCAGTAATTAAATAAATAAATAAAAATAAAAGAAAATAATCCAAGTAAATAAGAGAAATAGCAAAGAAATCAATTAAGAATTGAGTACTTAAAATTTGATTAAAGGCTTTTAAACCAGAATAAGAAATACAAAACATTAATACGCTTTCCTTTTAATGGATTTCTTTCTACAAAATATTCTGAAGAATTAATGCTATAAATACAAAATAAAGATACATAGGTGCTTTTTTCTATAAGTGCCACTTTTTTTAATCACTTAAAGTAAAATAATCACTTCAAGTAATTTTGTAGGTTTTATTCAATAACAAAATAGAATAAAGAAAAATAAATTATGTAATTGTAAATAATCGCAGAGCAACACTTGAGAAAGTTATACGAGGGAATATCAAAATTAAACGGACTTTAAAATTTTCTCTTTCCAAGGATTGTCAACAGCAACAGTATCCAACGCTGAATAAAGGATGGTCGGCAACACTTCTTAACAACGCGTCAGTCGGCTTCTCTCATTGTCTTTGGAGTATAGTCGATAGTTCAACATTGCATTTTCATTGTCGGATTAGCACCCAGAAGAAAAGGAGGGCACTGATTTGCTTTTTTTTGCGGAAAGTGTGAAACTTGTGGTAATTATTCGTCACATGCAAGCGCAATGTGGTGACAGCTGTTTATCACGATTCAAGATCTATGAATGGATAGAGTGCTTCAACAGAGAACTTTTTTACGTGTCTACGAAAGATAGGGTAGTCCATGGACGTCAACCACATAGGACTATGTGGAAGTCATTGAGAGTATAGTGATGGAGTGATGGCTAGTATCCAGAGCAGATCCCAAATTTTTCGCAAACAAAGAGCGAATCACTGCCGTGCTTTTTCTCTTTGATGCAGATCGACAATGGAGCTGTCATGTCGAACGATCTTCTACACTCCGATGACTACGAAGGAAGACAAGTCGTCTTCTTCTTAGCCAACGTCCACCCTTGGCTGTTGGACCATTAGGCGACGCGCTGACCCGTAGAGATGGGCCTCCTTGAAAATGCTGTTTTGATAGTTTTTACTGTGGTCTGGAGCAGAGCAAGTCCTTAGATGTTCAGCGTTCATAGCACGGTAGCCGCAAAGCTGGCACTCAGGTGGTGGTAGGACATTGATGCGGTAAAGGTGTGCGACAAGTAAATTGTGTTCTGTCCTCATCCTAAAAGCTGCTACACTAACACCACGGGGTAGGTTGTGATCGAGGGGGCCTCTTGAAACGATTCTCTCCCAATTCTTGCCCAAAGAGAGCCTCTGCAGCCACTGACAGTTCCATCTTTCAACTGCTGATTTTATCCGGGACTTGGCAGAATGAAGCGTGCTGGGTTGTTTGGGCTGGGGAGAAACGTCCCTGCTTTGCTAGCCTGTCAGCCATTTCGTTACCACTTATGTTAACATGGCTCGGGATGCATTGGAACTTTAGGGTTCACCCAAGGACCAACAAATAGTTCAGTTTTTTTCCGGAAGTTAATAGTTCTCTTACAATCGGTTTGAGAGTTACGGGAGAGGTTTCGAATGGCGGAAAACAAGTGACACGTCGTACTGAAGTGTTGCCGACTACCCCTCATTCTGCGTTGGATACTAGTACTGTTGCTAAACCTTCGAAAAAGAAATTGCAAAAATGTGTTTACTTTTTCACTTTTTTTTAGTAGTTTTCAGTTGAAAAGCGATAATATACATCTCTTCACTAGTAATATAACATGTTAAAATTTTTCCTTGCCTAGATTTTAAAAATAAAGGATTTAATAACTATATCTTGCAATTTGGACAAAAATAGCATATGTTATCATAACATTTGATTTTTTAATAATTAAATTTATAAATTTTTTTCCTAATTTTACATTTTTAACAGTTTTTGAAATAATAAGAGATACACATAAATAATGTGATGAATTAATATATTTTTAACTGTGGTTAAACTGCATACATAAATTGTGTAGGAAATCAACCTTCGAAAATCAATACTTCAATCGTTGAATACAATAAACATTCTGCATTTTTTTTTGTTGAAGAAACTAATCTAAATGTCTGTGCAAATTTACTCTACTAAAGTAAAAAAAATAATCCCAATTACTGTTATGATGATACCCGGATCATTCTAAATTTCTAAATTAGAATAAAGAATGAGTGAAAACAAACAATATTTTTATAATAGCTCCCCAACTTAAATTTGGTTCCTTTCCTTAGCTTGGCTTTTCTACTTTATTGCTTTTCCTTTTATTCATCTGCTTATCTCTGGCATTTTTATTTTTCTAAGCATGACTCTTTTTGCATTTCCACGTAGTACTTCTTAAATTTTACTAGATATTTTTCTATCACATCATCACAAAATAAGGGCACTTTTTTTATTCTTTAAATGTTAAATGCTTTCATGAACTTGAAAGATAATGAGGAAAGTTTTCCTTGTTCAGCCTCGCGTATATTTGTAACATTTATATTTTTTAAATCAGGAATGTTCTTTTTGGTAGAAGTATTCAAAACGTATATTCTAGTTAGCTTTGATAACCTATTCACTAACTAGCATTTATTTTTAATAACTAAACTTTTACTAAAAACTAGAAAAAATACGTTTTCTTGAACATTGTGAAAGAGTCAAGATATTCTTATTCTATATTTTTCTGTTTTTAAATGTAATTCTTTTTTAAGGAGGTTTAAAAAATTCTTCTTCTAAGGCATATGTTTTAGTATTATGTGTGTGTACCTTAAAATATTTAATTAGTACATATATATATATATGTATCCTATATAATATGGTGAAAGTATAAAAAGCAATTGAGAATTAATACTGTTAAAATCTATTAAGAATAGAACACAGAAAACTTACATAGACCAATATTCACATTCAGACTTTTTAATCTAAAAATATTGGAAAGTAGATTCATTTTATTAACTTTATATTTCGTGTTGAATTGTTAAACTCACAGATTTAAAATAAAATAGTTGTTTTAACTTGATGAATTTCCAAGAATTTTTAGATGTAAAAAAATAGTACATTTATTTTATGGTAAATATAATGTTTAGACCCCACAAACAAACAATACTGTTATGTAATAATCATTACCTATGTTGAGAAAAGAATTATTCAAATTTATAGCTTTTATGTTTAAAAGCTATATCAATTTAGAAGCTTTACTGTAACTGGTGGTAATATTCTGTAGTAAATCATGTAAAGAAAAATTTTAATTTTCGTCGAGGTTATTTTAAAGAAGGTAGAAATTTATAAATAAAATTCAACGCAATGCAATTATTTGGATATCGCATAAATGACCGAGTATGCAAGTGATTATTCTAAAATAAGTAGAACTAATGAGATGGAATAAAATTAAATTTAAGAAAAGGAGTTACTAAAATCTTATAGTATGATAATTAGGCAAAGCTTACAAATTACTTGTAGACATTTTTTTTAAGGAGCAAGCCCATTGGTTTGCAGTATTTTTAAATACAGTCGGATCCAGATTTATCAAATCTCTATTTAACGAGATTCCTGATTTAACTATTTCTTTCCCTTGATGAAAATGTAGACAAAAGTAACCCTGAATTAACGAGTTATTTGAACAGCTGATTTTTTTTATTAGTTTGTATTAGAAAAAGATTGATTCTTTTTTCACACACACACACACAAATGACGTATCCTTTTTATTAAGAACAGAAAAATAATTTTCTTGTAAGCAGCAAATCTCGACGGAAAAGGTTGCATTATTAGACATTACAAGTACAAATGGGTACAAGTAACCTATGGTGGGAATTTTGAATAGGAAAGGACCCTTATCTCATCCCATTCCACAACACAGGTGTTTTAAAATTTTAACGATTTTGTTACATTTTATGACTTTCTATCTGTGGCACTGAAGTTGAGGAAATAGTTGATTTGTCAGAGTCATTGAAATGATTCTGATGAAGAAATCGATAAGGAAACTCCTATCAAAACTACCATTTTTTCTAATGCTTCGAATGTTTTGAAACTGTGAAAACATACCTTATGCAGCAGGATATGAATAGTGCAATAGTTTCTTTTTTACATAAATTTGAAAAATAACTCTTTCGAGTCAAGAATCAAAAAAATTGTCAAGCATCCATTAAGCAATATTCTAAAATTTTCAATTAACTGGTGCGTAATAATTCGCTAATAGTGTTTTTAGCTGCTGAATGCAAAGAAATATCCTTGTTTAACTATGGATATTTGCTGTGTATTTGCTTATTCTATAATTTCCAAAATGTAATTGCAATCGATTTGTATTTTGTTTTAAAACCCCTATAACGAATAACCCAGAATTAACGAACGAAATGCTCGATTACGATGAATATGTTAAATCGAGGCACGACTGTGATTATTGTTCTATCGTGATAAGAGAACTTAGATTTATTAACATTAAATCAAAACTTATTCAAAAGTACTCGTAAAGGATAGGTATCATACATAAGAGCAGTATATGCTCGTATTTATTTATAATCTTTATACTAAGCATAATTTACAAATCAAACTTATTGGCATATGCATTATATGGTATATTTATCCAGTTTTGAATTGTAAGTCAGCAGATGCCGCAACTTACATATTGGAATAAAACTTATATAAGTGGTGATACTAAATATATTTTCGTTCGTACGAGATTTAATGAACAACAAATATATCTATTGAAATAAGTAACTAGACATATATTTCACGTATATCTTCAATAGAAGACATTTTCAAGGTATATTTTTACAAACCGTCAAAGTTTAAATGTTTTAAGAAAATTTTCCCTCCGGATTGTTCAGAATAAATTCCTTCCAGGAAACGAAATGGGAATGTTTTAAAATTTGTTGGCAGCAAAAGGAATTAAATTGTTTCAGTCTGCTGAAACTGTTCAAAAAAATTCAATGTGGTTTTTACTAGGAAGAGAGAGAGGAAGTGTTATAAGAAAGAATCAGAGAAGAAACATAATGCCTTGAGTTTATGCTATTTTGCTTCTTTTGTTTCTCAAACTTCTTTGTAACATTCTTCTAGAATTCTTGTATGAATTCTAGAAAAGGTCTACCTTTTTTACTCAAAATTAACTTTTTTGAAAATTCAGAAAACTGTCCTAAAATATAGTATACATATGTTGTCGTTTTCATCAAAATGCTGTCTAGATAGGACTTGTTTGCTTAGAAAGGGCTTCTTTGGAAATCCAAACCAAGCGTCTAAAAAAGAGAAAATCATTACATTTTTTTTAAAGAAAATAATAACTAAAAATAGCCGTATATATCTAAAAATAGGCATATAATCTTCTAAATCTCTAATTATGCTGAGATAAATGGTTAAATCTTCTAGAAAATAATTTACAATTTGATCCATGTGTAATAAATGTTTTGACAAGTCTTTTAGTAGTAAAAAAACCAGACATTGATTATCCATTAACTTAGATATGTTTAAGTCTAGACATCCAGTTTTGTGTATGAAATATCAGGTTCAGACATCTAACATTCCATAAAAAGAGAAGGAAAGAAAAAATGTCATATTGGAATGTTTGGTAAGTCTAGACATAGAAATAAAAACTCTATAATACGTTGTTTTGGCTTTCACTACTTTTCTAGATGTGTAGGCGTTATTAATGAAATGCATAGCTTATTTGGGCTCAAACATGGGTGCTGAATTTAAAAGACGTATCACTGCTGCTAATCGCCGTTTTCAATGTCTAGGAGCTTTCTTAAAGTCAAAATTGATTAAAACACATCAACAAATCATGCTATATAAAACAATCATCAGACCCCCTACTTTCCTATGGATCTGAAACTTAGACTTTGACTAAATCACAGAATGAATAGCTAGCGATCTTTGAGAGAAAAGTTTTTAGATATATCTTAGGTTCTTTGGTTGAGAATGGTTTGTGAAGACAACGACATATATTTTTTAATTATATAAGCTACATTTAGGAAACAGATGTCATTAAATCCATTTTGAGGTTTGTGGGCCACATCTGCCGCTTCAACCCCTTATCCTTGAAATTCAAAGATTTCAATTACAAACGTGTTGGAACTAGAACTAGCTCCAGGCCCAAATTGAGATGAACTGATTTTGTGGTGGACGGTTTTAAAGTTTTAAGAGTAACTAATTGGAGGATTCTGTTGTTAAGTGGAGACCGGAATTGAAGAAGGTTCTTGAGAAAGACTTGGCCCACCCAGGGTTATTGTGTCAAAAGAAGAAGGAGAAAAAGAGTATCTTATTTAGAAATGCAAAACATTTTTATTTGCAATATAAATACTTTAAAACACGAAATACACTTTAAGAGAAAATATTACCAGTGCTTGTCTTTTCAATCTGTAATGCAAATTCATATTCTAGTTATACAAGGTATTCTTTGTCGATTTGTTATACCTAAAAACATAATTCCAATTAGTAGACTCTAGATGCCATGGTTGAAATCGGAAATAAATCCCTCTGTCTTATGACACCTTTTACAGGTTTTTTAGGTATCTGAATATCCAACTTCAAAGCCAAACTTTCCAAGGTTTCAACTTAGGTCAAGTTTGGATGCGACCTTCAAAATTTATGTGCGAAGGGTTGTCATATGATCTTCTTCTTACAGACCAATTGCGTACTGGCTGGCCTCTATGTTGGAATATTGAAGGAATCTCAAAAAAGTTCCATTACTTAAATGAAAGTTTACTTTACTATTATTGTTAATCAATGTGTGTTTTTACCATAAAAAATACACAATATCAACATAATATTAGTTTTCTACTAAATGATGTACATGGTAAAAAAGCTTTTGGACTGTAATATTATAATTCCATATTGCTTCAAAATATGCCAAGAAAAAATCATATTTTTAAAGCTCTTACCAGTTTCAAATAAAAACATACGTTTATTTCATTAAATACTCGTATATCAATGAGCTCTTTAAATGCTTAGAGCATTTTGACTGAAATTAAAATTTCAATTCAAAATTAAGTTTCTATGCAAGTTACTTTATAATTTTTGTAAAAATATATGTTTTCTGTAATTGGTTTTCCAGTATATTCTGCATTCTTTAGAAATAAAAGTAATATAAAGAGTAATAATAGTTAAAATCGGAATTAATTTTTAGTTAAAATGGTATTGATCAACTTTGAGCAGTATACACTGAAGGTATTCAATGGGAGATATGTGTATATAGCTTAGTCATACAATATATTGATTTATACGATTCCTCCAATAAAAAAATATACCAATTAATTTAGTGATAAGGTACAGAAAATCTTTCTTTCACTTACTGTTCAAGATATCCATCCATATAGAAGTTCAGAAATTTGGTCTTCTGTCTAATTGTCTGTCTTTGTTTTAACCTCTGGTGTTTAAGGACACCACAGAAAATTTTAACCATCCTCATGTGTATTAAAATAGCTTGGAATGTACTTTTTACTATCCATTTAAATCAAGTAGCATCAGAAGAAGATTAATTTAGCCACTATATGGAAATGAATCGGAATAAATTCAACACATTTAGGCATCTCATTTGAACTTTTCAGAATGACTATTGGTCGAAAAACATTTCAAGAAATAAATCCAAAACAATCAAAGATACATATCCATGCTTTGTAGTTGGAATTGAGTAGTAGTGACTCTATGCTTCGATTGTATGTCATCAAACATAAATTCCTTTAGGAATACGAAAAAATGGAAATGAGATTCTTTATACTATTTATAGAAGATAGTTGTCTTCCTAATATATTTGTATGTACAGTAAGTGGAGGAACTTATATCTAAACTAAAATTTCGCATAAATATTTTCTTTTAACGCTCCTTTGTAAAAATATATTTTCAATATTTCATCTATTATTTGTATATTGTCCTATTTGAATTTTGAGTTAGTGAATTTATAGTAAAACTACAGTATTAGAAATATTTTTTTCAAAAAAAGGAGGGTGGAGAGAAAGGAAAGAAAAAGGAAGAACTGCCAAGGGGGTAAACCTAATTTACCAAAAATACATTATTTAAAAAAGAAATTGCTGTAATAATTGTAATATAATCTCATTATTCGAGATGATTGGACCTATAAAGATTTAAAAAATATTCTGTGCTTAAAAGATAGCATTCTAATAGTTTTTAAAAAGATTATTATTCAAAGGAATGAAATATATTAATGCAAATTATTGTATTACTTTTCTATTTAAAAAGTTACTTTTTTTTTAAGGAAAACTTTTATTATTACTTTTAATTATCTCATTTTCAGATTTGTGGCATTAACGTATACTTTGCAATAGGCAGGTAAATGAAAAGTAAAAATAAATATATATAATTTTTCTTTGGCATTATAGCTTATTTTAAACTGAAACCCAATCATTTTATCATTTTGAAATGCTTTATTAAAAGCAGGGGGTGGGAGGTACATCAAAACAGAGAAAAAGTCTAGCTAATATTTGAGTAACTACTTACTTAAAAAAAATATAGATATATCGCAATTTTTAATCCACTTCATTCTTTGCTGTTTTCCTAAAACATAATTATTTATTTCCACAAGCACATTTTAGGACAAAAACTACATTTTTTTGTGATTCGTTGCATTTTACGACGCATTATGGTGGCATTTTTGTTTTTATTCAATAAGTTAAGGTTGTAATTTGTGCGTCATAATTTTCATTAAAACAAAGTTGGTTTTACACTTTGTAATTTTATTTATATATATATTTCCTTATTAAATGTAAAATAGACGCATAAACATACTTATGCGTTTTCATTAGAAAAATTAAGTAAAAATAAATGTTTTAATTTTCATTTATTCTCAAGATAGGCAACATTTATATTTGTTCTAACAACATTTTCAGTTTTATACATTTAGAAAAACCTAGCCATTCATTTTTAAATATCTTTTCAGCTAGTTTTCTTTTCCTTTCCCCAAAACTAAAATAAAATTTTTTAAAAAAAGGACAAAGATAAATAATACTTTTTTTTCACTACCTAAGCGATTTTTTTCAGTAAATCTGGTTAACACATTTTGTGAGTGTAAAACAGTAAATAATATTTGGGTAAAATATGTGGATTAAATATTCTTTATTTTATATTAAAAAAAGAGCATATTAATAGGAAAAAAAATCAAAATTCAAAAGTAAATCAAGCGTTTTGAAAGGAGCAAATTTAAATACTTTCCTGTCCATAAATAAAGGTTAATTGAGAATCACACAGAAATTGAACTCTAAAATAAAAAATTCACCTGCCGAATTATCACACATATCTTAAAGAAGAATATACAAATTACAGGAAACCACCACATGGCGCGGATAGTACGTCACAATGACGAAAGTGTAAGAGAGGGGTATATGAGGAATGGTGGCAAAAAAGTAAAATTGTTCACAAGGGCCTTAAAATCTTTCAGTGCAATAACTGCATAGTTATGGCACAAAGGAAGCATTTGGATGATTTTTTACGTGGTAGAATTATCGGATGAAAGGAATGTGGACATACCCAGCTGGAAGTATCCGAGGAACTTAGAATCACCCAGAGTGTGATCTGCAGGCTTTGACAACGATTCCAAGATGATGGTAATGTGAGTAGATGTTACAGCACAGGTCGCCCCCGAGTTACAACGCCGAATGAGGACCGGTATTTCGCAGTTACTGCCAAAAGAAACAGACGGAGCACAGCATCAGACCTATCTCGTCAGCTCTCTTCAGCTACCGGTACGACAGTTTCAAGGCAGACCGTGTACATACGCTTAGGGCACATTGGTTTATATGCTCGTAGGCCTGTCAGATGTGTTCCCCTTACCACAACTCACTGACGCCTGCGATTAACTTGAAGTAGAGAGCATACATTGTGGACACAGCAACAGTGGTCTTGTGTGATGTTTTCCGACGAGTCCAGGTTTAGTTTGCAGTCTGATTCTCGCCGGACTTTCATATGGAGAGCGCCAGGTACCCGTTACCACCAAGAGAACACCATTAAACGACACCGTTAGAGTGGTGCAGGATGGCTCGATTTCGGAGGAATTATTCTTGGTTGCAGAACTGATCTACATGTTCAGAGTGTAACGATGACAGGCCACATCTATCGGGATGTCATTCTGGAACAACATGTACGTTTGTTTCGGGGCGCCATGGGTGTTGAATTTCTATTTATGGATGACAACGCGCGTCCTTACCGTGCAAACATTGTAGACGAATGTCTTCAATCGGAGGATATCACCCGTATGGATTGGCCAGCATACTCACCGGACTTGAATCCAATAGAGCATGTGTGGGATATGCTTGACCCACGAATTGCAGCCCGTCAACCACCTCCCACCTGTCTACGGGAACTTCGGAGGGCATTGCTTGATGAGTGGTGTAATATTCCCCAAGATCAGATTGATAATTTGATACTCAGCATGCGTAGACATAATAAGGCCTGTATTGCATCGTCCGGGAGACATACTCCATATTAACCATCATACTAATCCTGTTAGACTGTTTTTTGTAAAAGGTTCTTTTTTGAAATTTGCTCCAGGGAGTAAAAATCGCAATTTTTGTAAATTATGTCAAACATATAGCATCTTTTTTGCTCTTTACCTTTTGTTTAATAAATAGACTTTACAAATGCAACAAATTTGTTTTGCTTCTGTCTCTTTCTTTGCCTGAACTTCATTATCCTTAATTTATGGACATGAGTGTAAGTGAATGTTTTTGAGGACGCTAGCTTATGCACACATTAAGAATAGATGTGAATTCTTTAGTACAATTTTTAAATGTGTGAAAATGTTATAATAAAAAAGGCTTAGTACTTTAAAACCTTTTTTTTTTGTTGCAAACTTTCAGTATAAAATTGAATTAAGAAATTAAATTAAAAAAATAAGTTTAATACATTGATATTTTGAATTTATTTAATATATATATATATAAACAAAATCTTTCACACTAAGGAGTTCAGAGAATCTTCAAATCCTACTTGTTACATTGGTCCTATGTGTTTTATGTATTATTAAGTTTTCACAACTAGTATTTATTTGATTTTGAATAATTATATTGTCTGTTATAATTGTTTCTTTCTAAGTAATTATATAAAGTTAAATTATATATATATATATACATATATATATAGAGAGAGAGAGAAAAGTGAAATAATAAGGTTTATTGTGAAAAATTCAAAAACGTTTTTAGTGATAGTAATCTATTATTCTTGTAATCAGTCAAACCACATTTTTTTTAAAAAAAGTGACCTAATTATTTGGATGTTTTATTTTTAATTATTTATTTTAATAATTATAGAAGTACTAAAAAAATTGTATATTTACAGAAATGAATAATGTGATGATACTTCAATACATTTATGTTACAATAAATCAGCTCCGATACTCATTAAAATTTTTTACAGAAGTAAGGATTAAATAGAAAAATGAAACATTTTTGCTATAATGTATTGTATATATCTTGTGTCTTTTAAATGCTACTAATGGTGTGTTACAAACCAAAAATATTGTCATTTCCCAATTTTTTGCATTAAACATTTGGTTTCTTATAAATCTTATTCTTTTTCAGGATTTTCTCAAATAAAATGTATCAAACAAGTAGTTATTTTCAATTCGCAAAAATATCATTCTGTTATTATTATTATTGTTAAAGGAAAATACATTGAAGTAGGAAAAAAAATAACTATTTGTTTTTGTGAGGAAAGTGGAATATTACACGACTTTCATAAGAACATTTATTTAATTGCTAACCAAGTAAAGCTTCCTGATGTGTATTTTATTTCCATTATTTTCAAACTCTATAAGTGTTGAAATAACCAAATATGTCTTATTGTTCATTGACTTTTGTTTAGAAGCGTAATAAAAAGTTAAGCATTACTACATTACCTCACAAAAAAGCAAAAGTAACATGTATAAAGTTCAAATTCAAATTTATTTTACAACAGAAAGAAACACGTTCAGAGGTTTCTCAAATCGTTTCGCCAAGTCTCTTGCAACTTGTAACTAATTTACTGAAGATAAATGAATATTACTTTCTTTTCCGGAAAAGTCGTATCCTGGTTCCAGATTTCCTGTGCGACAACTCCTGTTGCCCCTCTAAATCAAAGAGGAATAAATCACAAGATTTCTTTTCTGCCGCTTTCAATTCCTTTACTCCGGTGGTCAATTAGCTAGTATCATCAATTACATACTTCTGGAAGTACTTTTTTTTTACCTTCTTTCTTCCTAATCCTTTGCTCATCGATATTTAGTGTGAGCTGATCAGATTCGATGCTTATGTATGTGCATTTAATGTCAAAAGTTTATCATTTTCTTGTTTTTCTTCGAATTCAAATGAACAGATTTTAAAAAGTAGTTTGCAAAGAAAAATTACCTATTCATAAGTATAATTTGGAGATTATTTTCTAAAGCGCCAAAAATATTTCTAATATATCAATGTATTATTGTCTAAAATACCACATTTCAATTTTCATAATTTCTTCAACATATACTATTTAAAAATTTTGTAACTCAAAAACAGTCAATCACCAAACTTAAGCTTATGTTTAAAAATATAAAGGTGTTAAATTTGATTTTGGGGTGTTTATACATAAAAATATGTGATTTATCTAGCATTTGATTCTTCATTTATTTCTAATTCAAAATATTTAATAAATAATTGTTTTTAATGGAAATGATGTTTTAATATTATGTAAGTACATTTGTTATATTAATTAATTCTTATATGGAAACTATTCCGATAAATGATGGCAAAAGAAAATATTTGCACAAATTGGTCTTAAGAATGACTTGGATGGTCAATTGAAATTTAATAACTAAATTAATTTAATAACTATGAAAAAAACTTCAACTCTACATTTTTAACAGATCCTTTGCATTTTTAATAGAAACCCATCATCTAATGTTTCACTTATATTTTAACTTTTATTTCTAGTTAAAATATTTTAAGGTGGATAAATGTAACAATTCCTTGAAATAGTTGTTATTATCTATTTATATGCAATTGACGTTACAGTGATTTCAAAGAAACTTTGAGAATGAATATTTAATGTAATAATAATCATAGTACGGAATAGTTTATTTGAAGTTCATACGTTACGTTGCAACTTTTGAACTCTAATGATATTGTACGTTGCATGCTAGATTGTAAGATTTATTGGTAAGAATATAATATGGGAAAATGACTACAACCTTAGGATGATAATGATTTATTTAACAACTGAGAATGAAATATATATTTATAAAATATATTTAACACAAAGGAAAACGTCTTTCTCCTGCGTCTAATGTTATCGTCGGTCTAAGTACTTTACATGCAGGGCACTATTGACGGGATACGAACTCAGTTTGGGTTGGTTCACTCTAAGTAAAAGGGACAGGGAGGTGCGACAGTGCACATCCGACCCTACAATAATATCGAAATAAAATAGTGCTTATATAAGAATAAAGTTTAGAGATTTTGTTAAAAATTAAGTGTCTTATAAGAAACAAATATGAAAATAGTCAATAATTTCCTTAATTTACAATGAAAATATTCTTCGAAATCCTTAATAAATAAAATTATTAGTAATCAGTATAATTGATCTTATTTTATTATTATAACTATTTTTTAGAAGGAGATTAAATCAGTGTTCTATAATTTTAATGGATTACAGATAAAAGTTGAATACATTATAAAAATCTTTTTTAGAGTCGTATTCTAAAAGTCTAGATGTTTATAACATAAAAAATTTTAAAAACTTATTATTTTAACCCCTTTCAGACCTGACCGCACTTTATAGCGTACTCTCAAATCCCAGATCTTGACGTTGTAAAGAGCATTTCATATATCCTTTTGACACTATCTAAGGATAATTTTCGTTCGTGTTTTGTTTTGCTTTCTAAAGTTTGCATAGCTTTTTTTGTTGTTTATTTATTTTTCTTTGCATATATGGCATCTTCATTGGATTTCAATGAAAGGGATACTGGATGAGAATATTTGTCAGAAACCTATGAATACAACCGTGACTCTGATATGGATTTATCTATTTGTAATGAAGATGAAGAAATGGAACCCAAAAATAATAATACACTTATGGAAGACATGTGTAAATCTTTTTGTTCCAAAATTTCGATAAATTTAGCAAAGATTTGTGATTTAAACTCTAATTTTCTTATTTTTTTGTCCAATTATTGTACCCAGAAATTTTGAAACTTATTTTCGTACTTTTATGCAAGCTCAATAAAAGAAAATTTACTTTATAATGTTTCGTGTGCTGGTTGCATATCTAAATGTGCTATGTAAACGCATTGGCTTACAATGGAACTTTGCCTTATACACAGCCTGTATCCACTAGTGGTTACATGGTACTCAAAGGGTTAATGTTACAAAATGAATACATATATTCAAAAACTATATTGCATATTTGACACAATTGCTCTTAACTTATGTTCCTCTGTGAAAAAAATAACTTTAACCAATTCATAGAAGAAGATAAAGCACTGCTTTCCGTAATTTGGTACAAAAATGTGGTGCGTGAAAAATAAACTTTTCTTCATTTTCCAGGAAAAAAAACACCTAATATAACAAAATCGATCCATGAGCCAACAACTCATATCTTACTTATCGAATACTTTTGCGAAAAACTGAAATTTCCTTATTTTCTTGAACGATATAAATTAAGCAACATTGAGCCTATTAATCAATCTAAGCAAGCAACTAATTTACTTTCTGTCACGGAACGACCTAGCGCACGATCACGAAAGCTGCAACATAAGTTTGTGACAAAGCAAAATGTCTACAATCAATAAACTGGAGAAAAACAAACAAATCAGAAAGTATTGGTCATGTCCTCAACTCTAATAGCCTGGAACATACATTATCATCGGTATTCTGTGCGCAAGAAGTTATTATGCTTTTATGAAATCTGAGAACGCAACAGGTGTCTTTACAATAAGGACGGGGAGGGGGGAAGGTACGATGAGCTCTTTGACGAAACTTTCAATATCTAGAATAAACATGTTTGCAGCTCATTTTGGAAGTATGGATTAGCGAAGATCGTTGCAACATAATAATGATTATTTTGTAACATGTATTTCGCGTCCATGTACTCTTACAAGTGAAACATTTACCTTTTAACTATTATTTCACTGAGATGTTCTTGGATTATATATACCTCAAATGACCAACTGAAATAATGAATTGCATACAATATTTCTCATTAGTTTCAATTTAGTTTTTAATGAGTCAAATTTAAGAAAATAATTATTAAGGGATACTCTCTGCACACACTAGTCGATAACTCCAAAACATTTATTAAAAATTATCTTCCATTGGCAGTAATTAAAAAGTCTTTATCTCACTGCAGATATATTTTTCATCTTTACCACATATTTAAAACTATTATTTTTGTACACTTAAATTATAAATTTTAAGCCCTCATGCTGGTGATGTGAAGGGCTATATTATCTCGAACATACGTTAACAAATAAAGCTTCATGGATCTCGAAAATATTAAACTTTTAAACAGATTATCAACAGTAAAATATTAATTTCAACATAAAATTTCTGTAAAGGCATAATTTTTCAATTTAACAATATATTTACTCGTATTTTTTCAATAAAGATATTTATCTTAAGCTTCCAATTTCTTAGGCTTATCCAAATAAATTTATGGATCAAAATTGAATTTTAATGATATTTGAAGGCATTTGGCTCGGTGTTGTGACATATTAAAGGGAAATTATACCATCAAAACCTAAATTTCGTTAAAGTAAATAAAGTGTATCTGTATTAGTATCTTTTTTTGAATAAAATACACCAGTGTTAATTTTCAGGTTTTTTTTTAACATTTTGCACAGTTTGTTACGTCGTTTAAGGTATTTTCCACGAATATAATATTAAGTAGTAATGTGTGCATATTAAAGATAAATAAGAGATTAAAAGCTTCATTAATATCTTTAAATGCATTCAAATAATAATGTCAAGTTAATCTCACGGTTTATTGCCTTATTCCTTTGACTAAATGCACGCAGTTCATTCAGAAAAAAATATTTCTTATAATTTTAATTATACGTTTTAATTTATTTATAGTTTCCCGATTAACTTCATCATTTTAATTGAATATAATGCCAATATTGCCATTTAATTTTATCAATTTAAAGTTCAGAATACTTGTTCTACAATAACAAATAATCGATTCCTGACAAACATTCAAACATACTATAAGTATGTGCATTTCAATGCGAAAAATCCGATACTCTTGCTTTGAGAAATAGCATTCTTAAAAGTTTCCAAAGAGAATAAATACCATACGCGAATGTTTGAAACTTGTCATTCCGAAAGAGTGGAAACGAATTATCATTAATTATCTCTCGAGTCTAGCAATAATGGAGAGGATGGAATAACAATAATGGAACGAAAACCCGAAATCTTTCCCAACCGAACTATTTCCTCTCAATACCTCCTCCAAACAACGTTACTTCTGCATCGTCCTTTTCCAACTGTCTTCCTTTCCGAATTGGTGAACTTTTCGCACGGAAAACACCCCTAACAAAGCACCCCGAAACATCTTCCCTTTTCTAACAAGATACGGAATGCATAATGAACTGGGTTAAATTGAAAAGCAATATAAGCAGTATACAGTTAAGGTTTGTTTAACTGCACGGATGTTGCTAGAGCTAATTAGACTTTCAACTAGCAGAGCCTAATTGACTGTTAGCTTCATTAGCCGCCGGCTATGTGCATTGGTACAGGAAGCCTAACTTTTCTGTTTTCGCTTTTGTCGTGAAATTAGGCACTTATTCTTTCCAGTTTCCTTGAATGTCATAAATCTATAGTGATTGAAATATTTTACTTCAGCATCATCTTAAAAATGGATTAGCATTTATGCTTTTCGATAGAATACTTTAACATGTCATGTATATTGAACAGTCTTTCACTTAACTTGTTTCTTAAGGTCATATTATTCCTGACATCCGGGGAAATTGACTTACCGTAACTTACACGTTAAAAATTATTCATATATGTTCAGGAATTGCACCAACGTTGTGCAATCCATTCGGATAGTTGCATTAAGAATGTCTGAATTATTTACGAATTTTAGAGTGTTTATGTGGATGCAAACTCGCGAATATATTTCGCTTACTCTATATAAAATTGTCAAATACAGTTTAAAAATCCTTATCTCTTTGTAGACATGCATTTATTATTTATATGAATGATTCCTTTACCAAATCGATTAACTCCATAAAATAAGTTGAGAAAAATAAGAAAAATAATAAAGTACAATATATATATATATATATATATATATTGCGTTTTTAAAATTCTTCTTTTAAATTGCAAATTCAAAAATACAATGTAGACTGTATTACTGCAGATATATCTTTTATCTAACGACATATAGAAAGTATAAGATAGAATATGCTTGGAGTAATTGCTATTGTAACTTCAATGTTTTAGTGATTAAGGTTGTTAATCCATTTGGCAAGTGAAAGAAAATTATTAATTCAAATTCAGTCTTTGAATTATTTTTTTAACTAGAAAAATACATTATATAAATACGAGTATATGTTGTATTAAAGATTTTAGCAAAAATTATTAATAACTATTATGTTACTTTTGCATAATATTAAGAGTATCATTACTTTGTTTAAATTGATTTATCAACTATATAAATGATATCTTGTTTGTTTTGTAAGCTGAAATTGAGCTCCGGTCATGTAGATTTGTTCTTAAAGTTTTATAGGAGGAAGAAATTTCAAGAAATATGTCAAATATTTTCTCTTTTCTTTTGTCACAAATCTGCTTGTTTGATGCAGAAAAGACTGGTTTACATTTCTCATGAAAAACATTTTCTTATAATAATGGCATTAAATTCTGTACCTTCATTAAGGTTCCACTACGAGATGTGATTTCGACTTTTCTAACTTCATCCAGTTTATTTTGAGCCAATTCACAAATCCCTGAATCTTTGGTATCCTGTAACTGTTACCTTTCTGCTATTGATAGAATTTTCTAAAGTACTTGTAGAGAAAAAGTTTTAAAGCGTCATTTGAACCATATGAAACGGTGTTTTCCTTCTACAGGTTTTTATTATATTATACTAACCATCTGGACGAAAAAAGGTCCTGGATTTTCACGGAGCCAGGAGATCACGGAGTAGGCATGCATGTTTTTAAATGTATAGTGCCTTCAGGGTACTCTAAATAGCCGTTGATTCACCAGTTCTCTCGTGAGGTTGGTGATAGGCGAAGAGAGGTGGGAGGCCCCTGACCACCCACAAGGTATTCTCCCTCAAAATTGGGGCAAAACTGAACAAAATTGTCACCTGGATGGTTCTCTAAGCTAAGGCTAACGACAGGGGTAAAAATTTAACCCTTAGCCGTGATGAATTTCGTGGACCTTGATCTGATGTTACTGTCGATCAGGTGGTATAAGTAACAGCAACAACAAAATAAACTTTTGATTATTTTTTTTCAAATCATAATGTAACTATAATGTTAGAAAAATAACAAATTTCTATATCAGGATTTAACAAAACTGACACGAAATGCTTTTGTAGTTTAAGAATCTCACCCAACGGTTGAGCACCTAAGTAAGAGTGCATTAAAAATACATGTATTTTAAAGAATAATCTAAATACATATTTGATGTTTATTTGTTAAAACTATAGTGTATAAGAACCGATAGTTTGTTTGATAATTTTTAATGAGACTGTATCATTTTGCAAATACTTGCTAAATATAAGACGCATTAAAAATTGCATCGAATGTGATAATATTTTTCACATTTTTAAAGCGCATACTAGTTCTATATTTGTATTAATTGCGGTAAATATTGACAGAATAATTGATACATCTTTTTTCTTTCCTCGCATAGAATTCATGAATATGTTTTTTGATAACTATGACTTATAAGTCATTTTATTTTGGGGGTAACTTTTATTTGTTCACCAAACGTTATTATTTAAAGTTTATTTAGTTACTTGATTTTATGTTTACATTTTATATGAAGAATGATTCAACTATAAAAAGAGAGCTTATTCTAAATTACAAATTTATTACTTGACTTTAATTAATTAACATTTTTACATTTTGATAAAATGAACAAACGTTGCATTAACATAAGTTTCAGTGTTATCATGTAAAACATTATTCGTCTGATTTTATTCCTATGAAAGGTAATCCCCCCTAAATAAATTGAGATGTTCTGTTAAAAAAATAAAGAACAGTTTACCTTCCTTTGATTACCTTTCCTTTTAGTCCTTTGAATTAAGGAGTGTGGCTCAGTTTCCCAGAAAATTGAAAAATGAAATAATTTGCAATTGATAAATATTAGTTGTAACTGGCTTGTGATCTTATAATGTAGCGTAGAATAAAAGTTTTGAAAACGAGGTATATTATCTATATCCAATTCTATTATCTGACTGTGGTTACAGATGTAAGAGGTTTGCTGCCAATACAATCAATGATAGTTATTTAATCAGATAACTAATTCTGTTCAAATACTATTCGCGTGTACGCCTTAGCCTAGTGCTCATAATCCTGAACTCGTGAGCATCATTGGCACCGTTATGGAATCTCAAGTAATGATGCCTCTGAAGACACGCCATGTAGAGGAATTGGCGAGAGTTAAATCTGGCTTTGTTGAAAGTATTTATGCTGGCGTGGTGTGGTTCAAATTACGAGGTACGTCACAAATAGACCTCGCGTTGTTTTACAATATGACGTTGATAAATAGACTTTGTCATTAAGAACTTGTTTTGTTTCTAGAATAATATAATTTAAACTGAACTCAGTGGTGCAACAGCACATGACGGCCTAGGTCTTACCTTGCCGATCTCAGTTTCCGTGAACTTGGGCATTGAGGTGCATGAGCAAATCTTCGCGTCAGATGGTCAGCCTGACTCGAAACCTCCCCTGTTTAATTCCGAAGAAAGCGGGGAACTCACTTATCCACCCAATAAAGGGTATAAAGGCTGAGTCGATCTTGCCCAACCTGGGATTTGAACCTCGAACGTGTGGCGTGGAACAGCGATACGCTGTCATTTAAACACACTGGGCTTCTAGAAAAATAAAACCTAGAAGAATGCACTAGAATTAAATTAGTCAGCTAAACTCTTAAAGTACAAACTCCCAACATTTCAGCCTTAAGAACAGTTTAACACATTTTATTTTAGAGAAAAATATTCTTTAACTTTTCACTCACCTAATCCTAACAAAACCACTCTCAATTGTTAATTACACTCACGCTCTCATAAAATTACATTATCCATTAATTCTTACAAGGAAGAGCAAATCTTCTAATCACGACCCCTTTATACTCCTCACTTTTCACCTATTAATTCACCGAGAACTTCGGAAAAACTTTTAAGCTCGTTCATTCAGGTAATATTTTCTGCCTCATGTAAATGGAAGAAGCCACGCAATGCTAAATGCTCCAGTAACTAAATATATTGTTTCCTTGCCATAAAGGAATTTTTTCTCCCTTTTTTTTATATTGTGTACTTACTTCGGTTTTCTGGCTTGGCCAGAACAGACATTTTGGAGTCTCACTGAGTGTGGTTGATGAGGTATAACGTTCAGTTGCTCTTCGAAGGATGTTCGCGCATCACTGCGTTCTTGGAAAAGAGGACCTTCTAGACTTCCCATCGTTAAATGAGCCTTGAAGTAAAGGCGAAGAGAAGACTTTTTCTCGCGTGTTTTGCCCAGAGTTTTGCTTCCGGCTATCTTGTTTTACTGTACATGCTGTTGATATACTATGGTTTGTCTAAAGGCACTTATGATTTTGTACTTCAGACCATGTCTAAAAGGGTTACGAAGGAGGAAAATATAAAGAAAATCGAGGAGTAAAAGAAAATTAATTTTTTTTTTTGGTATTTAAAAGATTTGCTCGCTCATTCGTAACAAACTTTGTCTGCAGTATGACTAGGAAGGTCAAATATATTCACAAATGCCGTGCAATTAATCATCAATGCTGTACGCTTTCATTTGAATAAATATGAATAAGTCAAGTAATCTCTATTTAATTATTTTATAGAAATTTTAATGGGAACTTTGAGTAAGTGGATACAGTACAATTCAATGGACAAAAATTGGTCAAAAAATAAAATCTAATTATTTTTACCCTAAATTATTTTTATATACTTTTCTACAAACTCACAACATTTGAAAGCTCTAAGTTTATAAAACGAAGAGTTGTGATAACTTTTACGTTTGTTTTTATTCACATCCCAATGGCAAATCAAAACTTTAAACTGACTTATCTTGGAAAGATAAAATAACTAGTTTGTTTTCATTTAAAATGCTAAGGCATTTTTTCTGTTGTACCTAATACTTCGAAATTTTTTCACTTGTTGCTAATAGTACACGTAAGAAAAGTTGGTATGCATTTTTCAATCAAAGCAATACTTATTTTTTAAAAAAAATAATTGAATTTAGAATTTACACATTTTTAAAGAAATGTTCAATAAGCATTTATAAGTAGAAGTATTGTATGAAAACCAATCATATTATCGCAAAACGCATACCAATTTTTGTTACACATAGTTTGAAGTATTTGTAAATCAAAGTTCATATACGTACGTTAATCTTTGTAGGAGGAATAGCATTTTAAAACCTCTTTATAAGTTTCAAGATTTTTCCTTAGAAAATTAAACGGTTAGCTTTCTATGAAATTTTAAGCAGAAAATTTGTTTTACATCATACATACACATAGCAGGCAACCAAAAAAATATGAAAATCATTAAATTAAAAAATGTTGTGTAAATCGTACCAGCCCCCTTAACAAGTTATTAATGCATTCAATATGCAATCACTCGAAATTGTTAATGGAAACCAGACATATAGAGAATTTGGAATTGTTCCAGTTTCTCCAACGTAATTGTTAAGAAGCCGAGTACAGAAGAAAGAAAAAGAACTGTGAGAGAGAGAGAGAGAGAGAGAGAAGTGAATGAACTGAATGAAAACCACTCCTTTGTTTTGAACAGTTTTCCCGTTTTGAATGGGTGTGCAAAATTGGTATTTTAAGCTCTTTCATAATCTTAAGTCTTAATTTCTGTGATTTTTTGTTTATTTGTGATGTGTTGACTCCAAATAAAAAAAAACTGTTCTGCTTGTTTGAGTGAGTTAGAGTTACATTAATGTCGTGCTTTTAAGTAAAGCGAGAGCTATTGGTAACGGACCTCGTAATTTTGAGCCTCGGTCAAAACACTAGATGATATCTGAGCTGAAACCTCCTCCATGAGTTAACACACCAGCTGGAGTATTTTGAGCTTCCACAAATTTAACGTGAATTAGCCCCATTTACACGAAAGGTCTTCAGTGACTTCAGGATTCAAACTCGCGACATTCCAGTCTAGAATTCGCGACCATTGCCACTAGATAATCACGGACTCTGCTGCTTGTTTGCATATTTGGTGTAACTCATCAGATTGAAAGACAATTGAACACATCTTAAAATATCGATAAGATAGAACATTTCTGTGACGAAATATTATTCATCGAAAAATGATATTTCGTAATAATAATTCTAAATCAGAAAGAACCAAATGAACAAATGATAGAACTTCTTTAGAACACATTTTGCTTAGATAAATATCAACATCAAAGCTTTTAAATAATAATATGGGATAAATTCAACATTGATATATCTAGATATTTAAATATTGATTATAAAAGAAAAAGAGAAATCACAGTGGTTTGTTTTTTTAAAATGAACTAGCCAATTAAATGTATAAATACTTTTTGTAATGTTTACTCGATGCTCAGTGTTCATACTTTTGAAAACTAAAGTTTGTCTTTATAATCAATCAAAAATAATTTTTCATAGCTGTGGAGAACTTTATCTCATGTACAGAAATGACATAATTTGGAAAAAAAAACACAGTGCTTTTTATAAAATATTAAAATACCCATGTATGAAATCAAAAATTACTTGTTTGCAGAAGAAAACATATTTCAAATTGCAGTTTTTCCCTCATATACTGACTTTTACATTAGTACCAAAATTTCCTCACATTAAACTCATAATATAAACATAACAATTTGTGTGAATCTATAAATAGGCGCTGTAATGTATCATAAACAAAATCCGTAATTTTCACAAATTTGTTAAAAATTAAAAATGTCCTCTAAAAAGTTATTTGTATCTGAAAGATGAAAATGTGTCATTTAATCATTTAAATATTTTCCGATTCCTTTGGTCTTGATTCACTAAAAAAATAATTATCTACAAGACAAGAAGTTTGTTTACAAATTGTATGGATTAAAGAAAATTGAAATAAATTTATAAATTTAATTAGTGTTAATTAACTTAATATTTTCTTGTCTGAAATGAATGTAAAACGGGCTATATATAGTTAGGGACAAACAAGTGTTTTATAAATGAGAAGCAATTAAGAATAAGACACATTTTAAAAATATTTTTAGAAAGTCTATAATAATCAATTGGAAATGTTATTTATGCTGATGCGGACAATGTATTTTTTCACAAACTGAACATTTTAATTCATTAACGTGCAATTTAAGTGCATTTTCATGAAAAATAAGTGAAAGTCATTTTTTTGTTTTGATTATTTTTCGATTAATTTTTTAACTTCAAAACTATATTTTAAATTTATTTTCAAAAAAATTCCAGGTCTAATAAAAATAAATATAAAACCTATTTTTTAAATCATATTATCAAATGATTATAATCTATATATTTGCTTCAATAAACTCTTAATTTTTAACATTAAAAATGATCAAAATCCTATTTTATTTTGAATTTAGTCATTTATAACCTTATGAGATTAATACTTTCATTGATATAACACTTCTTTTAATAGCAATATTTATATGAATACATATTAAATATACATGTTTTTTTAAACTATTTTCCTTCCTAATTATAATTTTAAAAAAATTATTTTGTTATTGTACTAAGTAGTTTGATTTCTTCGGCACATTAAGCACCGTTTTTTAAAGAAAATTTTATTTTTAGTTAATATAGTACTTACTTTTATCGGTAAAAAGAACTTTGAATATCCTTTTAAAAAAAGATTTGATTAGCATAGTTATTTATTGAAAATATTTCATGCTGTATTTACTGTATTTCACTCATTTTGTATAAGGTTTCCGACCAATCTTTGTATAGTTTAACCGTATTAGATATTCTAAGATAGATGCTTGTTGTTAATGGCACAATGCATAGCATGCAGAAGCGAATGCACGCTACGTGAACCGAGATTAAATATAATGGACTACACAAGACTATAGGCCAAGGCAGCGACCAGACAGATTTCGTAGCTTGGAATGCTGGTACTTACACTCCAACCAATTGGTAGTGGTAATGAACGCTTATAGTTCACAGCTGGTTTAGTTAGGACTAGTGACGGCGAATGAAGCTTAGCCTAGGACTGTCCTCTGATGACTCTGGCCGTAGCGCTAATGGAATACCTAGCTAATTTATGTTGAACGCTTCCTGGTCGGGAAATGTTGATTGGCACACAGTTTCCGAGCCATTGAGGAGGGTGAAGCGATAATTACCGGATAGCGTTGAAACAGTTTTGGATGAGTAATGATGTGAAACAGAATTCAGGATGGTAAGAGGGGAAACGCTAAAGTGGTTTGCGATAACATTAATTTCACTTTTAATTTTAAAACGGTCAATTAAAGTCTTAATTTTAGAACGGTAAATTGAGTGAGTTTAAAACAATCACTAGTGTCTCAGTTAGGCTTAAATCGGAAGGAGAGTCATGTTGGGGACTCTTGCTATTGATAAATGACTTACGATAACGTGATTTAAGGTTTAAGTTGTAAAGTGGCAAATCGAAGTTTTACTCTCGAAATTCTTCTTTCGAGTTACGGTTTTATCTCACTTTAATCAATTCGGATAATGTATTAAAGTATATGAGTCAAAACAAACTTTTTGTGAGAGATACTTTTAATTTATTTAAAAGAGGAGAGGTATATTCTAGCAGATCAGATTCCTAAATATATGGTACGAAAGCCATAATTAAGTCACAGGCTTGAACTGTAGAACCAATAAATCATCACATAGCATTATAAATGATACATATTCGAATGAAGTAGATTTCAAATCCCCAAATAGATTAAAGTATAAAAAAGAACAATGTTCCAGTTTAGATAAAACTCTTGTGATGTACTCGGTGGATTTAATTTGTATAAATCGTCTCTAACTATTTGTTACATTGTTTGAATATCTAAACAAAATTTGAAACCACTGAAATAAATTATTTTTATTGGTATCATATTTAAGCATATAATTTTAAATTTAATCAAATTGCATTTTGTATCTTAGTTTAGAAATGAAAGCAATAAGAGAAATAAAAATGTAACATTGCAATATTACTTAACCAAAAAGAAAGACAAAAATAACTCAATTTGAATAATCAATATTTTGTTAATTTCGGCACAATATAAAGGCATGTTAATTAACATAAGAATAAATTACATTTGTTTCTCGGCATATTTATACAGAGGTATGATAATATATATTAACATAATATATGATAATATATATTAATATAATATATGATAATATATATTAATGATATATATATATCATTAAATATGTATATGTGTAAAAATGCACATTAAAATACCCTTATATTAAGCTCATAATAATAAATATATTGATTAATCAAATTGAGTTATTTTTATCTTTCTTTTTGTTAAACTTATAAACTTAATTTCTTAGCTTTGTAGGATTTACAATTTGTCTCTTATTTTATTTTAATTTAATTCATTACACACTATATATATATATTCTCTCTCTCTCTCTATATATATATATATACAGAGAGAGAGAGACGTATATATACGTACGATGTACCTAATCTACCATATATTTCCAAATACAAGACGATATGTGTATAAGCCGAAAGTGTGCTTCTTTTTCAAAAATTTATCCATAATTCTAAACATATATACAAGCCGAATTGAAAAAAAAATTCTGTCACTTTCAAATATGTAACTATGGGAGGGGAGAATATTACCAAGCGGATAAAAAGTATGGACTATTTTCCAATCAAATTGCTGTAGAGTAAGACTCCAATGTCGATAGTTTTATTTCTGATAACTCTATCTGAAGTTTTATTTTTTTTACATTAATTTGTTAGTATCTTGCACTAATATTTCCCTATCTTGTACTAGTCTTACTTTCTTTGTAAACTTTTTTTTTCTGTTTTGAAAATGAGCGTGAATGAAAATTCTAATGCCTGTATTTGATGCGGATGTATTTTTTTGCCCTGGAGGGAAACCTCCATGCATGATGAACATAAGCTTACAGATATCCCAACGACTAAAAGTGAACTTTTACGAACTATTCGGAAACTCGAATTCTGACATTGATTTTGTACAATTTAAGGGATTTTTTTTATCTCTTTTTGAATGAAAGTTCCATTCAAAATATCTGAAGTTATAAGATTAAAGTTGTGGGCATAGAACTAAAGGAAAATTTTGATAAATAAAAAAAAAAACTTTTTTTTCTTAACTACGTTCTTCCAAAGCTCAGTGGACTTGTATATAAACCGATTCCTTTACATAAAATTTTTTTAAAAAAGTTCATAAAAATATTAGCTTTTATTCGATTTTTTATATAATATATAACATATATACAGTGATAGACAAAATTGAGGATACTTTTTAAAAATTGTTATGTTTTTCAAGTTTCTAAGCTCATAGAAACTGTTATGTCGTGCAAAATGTAAAATCTTTTGTATCATTTTAAAGAAAATTTAATTCTTAATTCAATACTAAAAATTGTTAATATGTGCACCGTAAAAAATTATGCTGCAATAACTATAGATATACATTAGATACTGATGATGGCAGTGAGTTATCAGGGCTCAGTGGGGTAGCCTTTATTTTTTATTACAGCTTCACATCGATGTTTCATTGAGCTGAAAATAGTCTTAAGCTCTTCCTTTGTTGTTACATGATGCCAGGAAACAATTATTCTCAATTAGATTGTTTTTATTCATGGGTACCTCATTTGGGCAAGAGTTTTCAAACAACGCTTCAAGTTTTCTATAGCATTGCGATCAGGACTGTTTCCTCACCAGAACAAGAATGATATTTAGTCAAGAAGCAATGACATCAAATAAAAAGTCGATTGAACACCTAGAAAGAGATTTTTTCAAGAAAAGGTCCGTTCTATGCTTAAATTGCAAGTTAGGTGGGTGGTTCAGTGACTACATCTGGAACTGAAAGGTTTGTTTAAGATGTCAGGAGAAAAATTTAATAAAAATAGAGCAGGAAAAAGTCGAAAAATGTGCACTCTATCTGTTATTGACAGAAGAACAAAAATACTATCTCCAATATAGAAACATGTCATCAACGGCCTTTGAAGTGATTTGGATGATGCTGGTGTTTCTGCCAGTTCAAAAACTATCAAGAGAAGATTGGCAGATATTCGACTAAGAGGTAGAACTCCACGAAAAAGCCGTATCTCATATTACAGCAGCGTTAAAAAGATTACTGTGGTCAAAGGAACACATTAACGGGACAAATGATTAGTGTTCACTAGTTATATGGAGGGATGAAACTAAGATATCGTTCTTCGGTAGAGATTGCCGAAAATATTAAGACGTAGAAAAGGAGAAATGTTACATCCTGACTGCATCCAGGGAACTCTAAAGTACTCCTATAGTCTTACAATTCGGTCATGCATATCAGCAGATGGTATCAGTCGTCTTCATATCATCGATGGGACACCGAATGTCAGAAAATGCATTGACACCATTGTAGAATCCAAACTTCTACTTTCGGTAAAGGATCTATTTACCAACAATGCTTCATTTATTCTTCAGTTAAATTCTGCTCTATGCCACACAGTAAACTAATCGAAAGACCGGTATCTTTCTAAGATCATTGAGTTGCTGTCCTGTCCAGGAAACTGTCCTGACTTCAATCCTATCGAAAACTTGAGGCACCGTTTCACTTTTGTCCGAAAGAGGTACCCATGAAATAAAAACAAACTAATTGAGGATATAATTGTTTCCAGGCATCATGTAATAATAAAGGAAGGGTTTCAGACTCTTTCCAGCTCAATGAAATATTGATAAGAAGCTGTAATAAAAAATAAATGCTACCCCACTGAGCATTAATAACTCACTGCTACCATCAGTATCTAATATATATCAATAGTTATTGCAGCATAACTTTTTTTACATTGCAAATATTTACAATTTGTTTTTGTATTGAATTTAGAATCAAATTTTCTTTAAAATGATATAAAAAACTTTGCATTTCTTTTTCTGTAAGCATACAAACTTGAAAAGCGTAACAACTTTAAAAAGTGTCCACAATTTTGGCCATCACTGTTTATATACTTTCTCTGCAGTTATATTGATAATTTAATAGTTGATGGTAATGAATTTAGACCTAATATTACATTTTACCCTGAATATCTTAGCATGTTAAAAACTTCCTTAACTCTTATATCGTTGAATTTTTGGATTTACTCTTTCATTAACAACGAAGTAGTTAGTAATATTTATGACAAATGAGATTCTTTTAAATTCCATATAATTACTGTTTCCTGCATGAAACAGCAATCGGCATATATCAATTAACAAAAAAATATATATTTTAAAATTTTTTTTTTACTTCGAAACAGTTTAACTACGCCCAAAATAAATAAGTTCAATAATGTTAAGAAATTCTTCCTTTATTGCTTGGATCATGACAATCCCAAAAACTCCTTAAGGAGATATATGTAACATAACTGTGGTAATCATGTAATAACTTTGATTCCAAAACCATCACGCTACACTATATTCACGAAGTTACCTTGTTAGCGTTCTCGCTGTGAAGATTAAAGCACTTTTCTCACAGTTTATTCTTTTCAGATACATTCTTAAGCATCAAAATTTCAAAATTTTGACATAAAACTAAGTTTTATCATACCAAGTATTATTATCATGTATCTAATTTGATATGCTAGTATAGGTGACACGTTCACCTATGATTTAGATGTTTATCTAGACGACAGACCTTTTTCATCCATATTTCAAGATTGTGGAATGCCGTGAGTATAGTTTTTGAAATTATTCGTTTTTTAAGATTTTATGATATGCTACATTATTGAATTTGGTTGTTTTTCTACCCATTTGTTTGGGAGATTTTATTTAATAATTTATTTAGATATTATTTTACTGTTTGGATTTTTTGTGTATATTATATTTGGAATTTTACATACCAAGTTATAAAGGAGGAGGTTTGGTACCATAAACCTAGTTTAACCCTACTTATTTGGTCTTCAGTCCGCTATTGCTTTTTGACTCGCTGGGTTCATTTTTCAATTTTTGTCTTATTGTATAACTTTTCTTCTTTTTTATATATTGAATAATTTTTTATTGATTATTGTATTATATGTTTGCTATTTTTTGTTTCTTATATTTTTTATTCACATATATTCTCATAGGTATGTAATATTATATTATATTTAAAAGTGTTTTACGAATAAATGCAAAATTTTATGAACTTATTATGATAACAAAAATATTCTAGATTACATTACTTCCCTTAAGAAATATTTTGAAGCAAATTTATCTTAACAAGTGTGTCTGTGAGCCTATTTCAATATACCTCTCACACAAAATCTGATTTCTTTCTTAAAAGTAATGCCTATTGCAATCTATATAAATACGGCTGCAGGCAGCAAATTTAATTGCGCCCAGTATTTTAAAAACTCAATATTTTTTTCCACCCATATTTCAAAAAACCACTGAGTTAAAATAAATAATACAGGTGCACTTCTCCGTCTAGACGTTTTCCAGACTATTTTGTGTAAGGCCCTAAAACGGAGATGCTTCATTTATTCGATAGTTAGGTTTTGAAAGTGATCCAGACCGACATCCTAAGTGGATCTCCCCATTGAGTCTTTAGAAGTACAATGACAATTCTATGGAGATAATTTGCCTTGTAACAGTGACAGATGAATGAAAGTCTGTTACTTAATGAGTCGAAAATACGCCGACTTTTGATGACTTCCAGAACCATAGGAAGCGAAAGCCCAAAAATGGCAATCTATCACGCTTTTTCTAAGAGAAAACAATACATCCAAGTATTTCCTTATAGATAAGATTCTTTACTCTGATTCGCGTCTTTTGGGTTTTCTCTTGTGTCGGTTTTTTCTTTTGGCATTGTTTTGTTACCCGGCTAATGATGATCTAACGATAAACGTGAAGGTATCGGTAAAAAAAATAGAGAAAAGGCTACCCTAAGCTTAGTAGAGATAAGTAGAGAATACACAGGCATTGAGTATTGGGTTGCATTTAGAAAAGTGGATGAAAATAGTAGATTGCCTATTATCATTTTTTATGGAACAATGATTTTTTCTGGAATTCGAGGTCTATTTTTAGTTAAGCTCTTATGTATCTGTTAACGTTAAAATGTGAAGTCCATTATTTCGTAGAATAACTAGGTATTTCAGGAAATAACTAGACAAGTCAGTTAAGGTATCCGACTACTTGAGACAACTTTTTTTTTTTTAAAAAAAGGAGAGATGATGATTTTTTTGTAGTTTTTAGATTTGTTTAGTACATTTTAAGAAAAATATACTAAAATTAAGAAACGAAAAATAAATTATTAATACTAAAGTTTTCAAAAAATGGGCAAATAGTTACAAAAAATAACATAATCACGGCCCATTCTGTGCCAAAGTTTTATGAATAGATTTTCAATTTCTCAATTCTGATGTGTTGCTATGTTATTCTTTTTTGAAATGACCTTCGAGATAAGAGATATTTAAATTTTTACAAAAACTAGAGCCCTTTATCTTAGTTACTATATGAAATTGCTTAAAATAACAGTGATTATATTAGCATAAAGGACTGTAATTTTTGTAATAAAACAGTGATTGATAAATCTGAAAGTTAAAACACTTGTATTATTATAACGAACATACACCAAAAAGTTCATTTAATTGTTTTCAAAACTTTTTGAGCAATCGCTGTCCCCGTTTCATCATTTTCTAAAAACTCTATATCCAGTAAAACGGATTTTAAAGTATGACATCTTGCATAAAGTAACAGCATCTACTTTTACTAAAACACTCGTAGGTTTTGTTCTAGTTAAAGGAAAATAATAAACTTGGTATTCTTATAAATCTAATAAGATGGCCTATAAAATAATATCATAAAATATAATTTGTCAATTTTTGGCAGAATTCACAATTTTAGGGTAGTCGGATACCTTAGACATGTAAAGTTATTGAATTCTACGATTTAACTATGTATTCTAACTAACGATTAACTAACGATTACTTTAAGTTAAAGTATAAAATAAGGCACTCGAAGGTTTTTTGAACAGGCTCTGGCTGCTTTGGTAAGGATTTTTCCGATTAGCAACTGGAGATGACCGAATACAATTTTACTCTAGGTATCAGTTCAGTAAACGTATCAGTAATTAATTTTAATTTTCATTGAAGAAGTTCCAAATATTGCACTAGGCTTCGATCTGTTGCAACAGCTCAAAGTTTCGTTCCTGGACAAGGATTTAAAAAGTGCTTGTGTAAAAAAATTGTAATAATAAAATATGTAATAGCGCTTGTTTCAAAAATAATAAGTAGTGTAATCCAAAGTGTCATCACAGCAATCTTTGCTCTAATAAATAATGAAAAGTAAAATGAGGCATCTCATAAAAAATAAATTAGTATTCTCTTGCATTTGTTTTAAAAAAGGTTAGACAATGTTTTTATGAGAGAGAGAAGCAACAGTTTTTTTCTTTCTAGCATATATATTTGTTGACAATATTTAAATATAATTAATTTTTGCAACATATTCTTTTTCCTTCTTTCTGTTTAACTTATGCTAGCAATATATGAGCAATAATAAATAATATCATCTGTTTTTTTTAAAATTATTTATCAATTATCCATCCACAAAACTAATAAAATGTATTTTTTGGGTAGTTTTTAGCTATTTATTATTAATTAATTTATAAAATATATTTGAAATTGTTTATTTTTTACTTTAATGGTAGTTATTTCATAGAATAGCAATAACTAGGTAAAGTATGGAATTGTTCCATTGTATATACTTTAACTGAATTGTCCAGTTATTCCATGAAAGCCTAGTTATTGTATGAAATAACTGAATTATACACTTTTATGGTAGTATATCGAATGATTTGTTGTGAGGTTATTTTATTGATTAGGTACTAATTTTTGAAAGTTTTGGAGTTACTTAGCACATATTTCTTTTCAGTTGATGGACGAAATTAAAAATATCCCTGAAAATTATTTTTAACTGTTACTATATATATTAATTGCAAGGTACATCAAGTTAGTTATTTTATCAGCATTTTGTAAAGAATTTAATCGATTAATTTTTTTTTTTTTTTTTTTTTTTTTTTTTTTTTTTTTTTTTTTTTTTTTTTTTTTTTTTTTTTTTTTTTTTAGCATTTTGTAAAGAATTTAATCGACTTAAAATCTCACAAATTAAAAAAAAAACAGACAAATTACGATAGACACTTAAGTAAATGTTAGTGAATTACCTGAATTATTTTTTATTTCAAATCTTTCGTGTTGTCAATGTTTTTGAAAATGAAAATGATTCTTAGTACATGATAAGAGTGGAATTCATTGTATATACGAATATTTCTATGTATTTGTCACATTTGGAAACCTGAAGCATTATACTATGCTACTTGTTTTCAAATTACGTAATGTGCTGCTGTGTTTAACGGTGACTGGGATTGAATCTTGTCCGATGCATTTACAGTAAATTATGGATTAGTATTATTTTACTTGCAATCATTCAAGCTAATCTATAAAATTGCATGTTGCGAAATTAGCTATTAAGCATGTGACTTAAATTGAACTTTGATAAATTCATTATTTAAACCAAGATTTCATACTTAATTATTTACTGCAGCTTTTGTAAAACACTATTACCTTAAAAATATATAATTAAATTGCTTCGGTGTAAAAAAAGCTTTGTGTGGCATATTTTATATATTTTGTAATACAGATTTATTTGATGAAAAATATGAATTTTCAGTTTGAAATCAAATGTTTTTAAGAAATCAAGCAAAATATGATGAGGCAATTCCCCTTAAAATGAGATTAGTATTTACCTCATTTTTTACAGAATAAAAGTAACCATGAATGCATTTTATCCGATCTCTAAAAATATAAAATATAAGGAAAGAACTGAAATTCTTGGAATATGTGTATCAAAGACAAACAAGATATAAATGTTTTAGAAATATAGTATAATGCATTTGTTTATATATATATTTATAAATCATAAAATCAAGAAAAAGAAATAGAGTAGGCAATTTGGAAACATTTTCTTTTGAGGAAACAAGACATATATATAAACACAAAAATAAGAATTATTCCGTTTGACTGATATTTATATCCGCTTTTATCCAATAATGTTGTAATAAATTTTAAATTTCATATTATTTTTTGAGTTAAATGCCCTTGCAAAATGTTTACAGAAATACAGAGGAAGATTCAAAGTAAAAAAAAATGATAAGTATAAAATATGTATTTTTTGAAGTTCAGAAACCTCTTCTTATTTGCTCAGTAAACAGTCATGGTTTTAACTCTGAGTGATTTAAACGTATAAGATAAAAATCGGATTCTCTTAAACATATTTAACCATTCCCCACATAATAGTGAATTTGTTAGCTTGAAATATATTTATGCCTGCAGAAAAATACATGAGTTCGTAAAAAGATTCTGAAGTATATGTTATTACATTAAGTAAAGTAGAATAAATTTATGTTTTAAGACTAATGGTGGAAAATTTAAAAGCAGACTACATACTTTTAGTCTTTAAGGCATTCTTCAGTAAACAACGGATATCTTTTAAAATATAATATGTATTCTGATGATATGTTTGCTTGCTTACTTTCATTAATCCTTCCTATCGGTTCTAAGCAAATGTTTTCTAGAATATATCTGCTATGTGAAAAATGACGTTATATTAATTGCTGTTATATCTTCATATGAAATTATGTATTGATTCTGAATTGAGTAGCATGATATTATGGTATTTAACAATATACCGGAATATAGTGTTTCTTAAAATTATTACTAATATTTTATTTAATGCTTATATCATTTTAACAAAAAGGGGAAACATGTTTATGAAATGTATTTGCTTCTTTTTATATGTTATTTTTGATTTTCATTTGCTATGCAACAAAAAAAAATTGATTAATATGAAGTTTGTCCATTTTACCTTGAATGGACACTAATCGATCCAATTTAATAGTTTAACCGTATTTAATTATAGTTTCCACATTGTTAATTATAACATTATTTTAGAAGCGTTTCTCTAGCAAATAAATTTGCTTACTTTATAATTTTTCTTTTCCTTAGTACAGAAAAGGAAAATCGCATTTTACCTAAGCCTAATTAGATTATACCACAAATTTGTTGAAAAATATAAATAAATAAATTCATTTTTAATTGCTCTGCCGCTTTAATGATATTCAGTGAATGAGCAGAAATACTTGTAGATACTAATATGTGCATAAAAGATTCTGCTTGTTTGTTGTGTTTCATTATGCAATATTTTTCCTAGTATATGTAATTTTACTGCAAGATGGAGATACGTAATCAACTTTTGCTTTATTTCTGACATCAGATTATGTTATGTTTGTGTTACTCAAACCTATACTTGAAATCCTTTGGAAGATGAACGGAAAAAATATCAAGGAACAAATGTTGCACAGCTCCAAAACTTTCATTCGAGAGTATTACTCGAAACTGAACGGTTGATAATTATTTTAAAGATTGATAAAATTTACTGTTTTTTGAGCTCTTCCCAAGAAAAATAAGTTATCTGATCTTTAACCGCACAGAACTCGTTTCATATATATAGAAAAAAAAATTCTATCTTTTTTTTAACTACACACCATGCAACCAATACTTTTTTCAAAGAAGAAAACGCATCTATACACATATACAATTTTATTTTAGAATCAAACTAAAGTTGGTGTAGTAGACATTATTTTGAAAAATTGGCTGTCATATATACATGAAAAATGAAAGCTTACAGAAGTCGTTAGAATGTATTCAAAACACTATCCATCTAGCTTCAATAAATGTAATGGTTATTTTTAAGCATGGAAAATGGTATTTAAAATCTAAAATGCTCTTATAAAGTATTGCAAAAAGGAAAAATTAATATGACAAATATAATACAAAGGGAAACATTGTCTTGTTTAACAACCAATCAAAGTAGTTGGGAATGAAGAATATCAATAAACGCCTTGCTACTGTGGACCATGTAACTTTTAGTCTGATTGTTTGACCAATTTCTTTTGGTATTTAATATTTCTGAATGAAATTCATAAATTCTCTGAAACTTCAAAATTAAAGAATCTTGATTTACTATTTAATCAACTTGTAATGGGTATATCCGTAATTTTTTCATCCTATTGGTTAAAATTTATCTTTTTATCTGTGAGTTCAATTGAAAACTTTTCTCGGTGAAGAAGACGAGATTTGCGCAAATGAGAACTTCTATTAAGAGCTTACGTTAGAGTAGACGATGATGGTTGATAGTGGAGATTGATGCGTGAATAAGATTACGACCGGAGGTTGTATAGTTAAATAAGTTGTCTAAAGAGAACACAAGCAAGGGAGTCAAGTCCCCTCAAGTTTTCAGACAAGGGCGTTTGTTTATATGATAATTAAATTAATCCTAAGCGATCAATCTTCTGTTTTTGATGTTTAGAGCATTTTCGCCCTTCAGTTGTTTGGTGTGACTAAGTAAATGTAGCAATAAAATTGTGTTTAATGTACTATGGCTGACCTTTGATTGAGCCCCCAAACATCAACGTCCTCTGACACTTCACAAACATGTCTCTTATCTTTGTAATTATTTTCAAAAATTTTCGAATAATTTGCAACGGGTATTGTGTGTTCAGGTCTTTCTATAATACTTTTAAAGGGAAATTCTTTTAAGGTAACTGGGACGTCTGCGAGAAGGAAAAATGAACTTGTTTTGCACCGACTTTAAATGGTTCTCACTTACTTAAATTTAAAACAACAGAAATAAATTTTTACATTGAATTATCTCTATATTTATGTATTTGTTAATGTAAAAAAATCATTTTAAATTATAAATAAATCTGTAAGAGCAATAATTAATCAATAACTATTTTTTTATTTTCAAGCATGTTCTTACCTTTAGGTACACTTTGCATAAAATCCACTGAATATATAGCTATAAAATTTTGCGGAGTTTTTGTAAACATAACATTCCATAAAATGAACGAAATGAAATTTTAAAATATAAATTTATTAAAATTTAAAAAAATTAAACTTAGTGATTCAAATTTCGTTTAAATTTTATGCTATATCTGAAATTTCTGAATGTTTATTTGAAAACGAATTCATTCACTTTGTTAAAAATTTCTTAATCTTGTATTATGCAAAATATCAGCACTACAGGTAAAGTAGATGTTGAGGAAAGTGTACTGGAATCACCAAAAAATGCGTTTTGAGAAAACTGCAAATAAAGATATTTTCATCAATGATTTGTAAAATAATATATTTTAATACAATATAAAGTCATACCATTGAGAATTGGATTATTTTTCATAATTTCTCAGTTTTTAAAATGTAAGTTTTAAATTCTAGATTCTTTAGAAGTATTTTTAATTACTCTTTCCCTATATCATCAACACGTGCTATCAACGATTCACACCTTCTTCCATTTAAAAAACCAAAGTTTTTTGTCTATAAGCTTTAGTATTTTTACTTCACTTAAAACATCATCATTACAGGATATTACAAAATTCCTTACACACATTTTTATTGTTAAAAAAGTACACAAAATATGTCTTTGATGAATTTAAGAAGTTATTTTGTAATCTAATTTAAATGGAACTATGTTTTTAAAAATTATAACAAAAACTGTTTTTGTACTTATACATGTGAATATTTATTTATTTTAAAGTAAAACCAAAAGTAATGAACATATAGAGAGTTATTCTTGTTAATCCAAATGTTAACAATAAACAGTTAGGAAAAACGAAATGTTTTTTTTACAAGTTGTGTATTTAATTTAGAATAGTCTTCATGATCCACTTGATTTATAGTTTAAGACCTTCACTGAGTATTTATAAATGCAAAACTAGATATAACTAACAATTAAATAAACAAAAATTTTATTTAAAAATTTTTTAACTAATTATTTAGTTTTTCCATAATTTGTTCACAAAAAATGTACAATTTTCATTAAATTTGAACATATAATACAGAAAAATTACGTTCTTCGAATAGAAAAATATAGTTTTTTTCAAATACATATTGAACACAACGGATTTTTAAGAAAGAGTACCTGAATCACAGTTACATCACATTTGTTTACAATTTTAAAATTCAATTTTCTAGAGTTCTTTTGATCGAATTCTCATAAATAATACATCTATAGAAGCAGCAAAGTGTCCTCTATTTTTTAAAAGTAAAATAAAAAAGGCAAAATTTAAAGCACCTTCATGACCCAGTTACCTTAATTTTTTTTTTTTAATTTAAGAATATCTTTCTGTAAAGGAATCGTGATACATTCAAATGTAGACTAATGTTTTTAGCTAAGTAAATCGAATTCCTGGAAGGAAGTTCGTAGTAAAACATTGACAGTGCTAGTCTAAGTTATATGTATTAGAATTATATTTTGGAATATCAGCGCATCTTGGCATAGAACATGCTATGAAGTTTAAAATGTAAAGGAGTTTATGTGTAATACTATTATGATAAATGATTAATACTGATTAGAAACGTATCTGAAATATGCTAAACTTTGGGTGTTACATTAAGAACATCGTAACCGATGACCCCGATGCTTTATTTTGCTAATGCATAGTTTTACACTGTTTTGCAATCCAATATCTGGCTTCAAAATTTTCTCAAACAAGGTTTACTCAATCTGATTTTCTTTATATAAAAATCTTAACGTCGCACGGGTTACTTAAATGAATGGACACAGAAGGTTTCTACACTTGCCCTTTGTCATAAGATGAACTATGTCTAGATTTTCAGCTCATTCTTTGTGAGAAATATATATGTTACACGGGGAAAAAGTGGTCACATCGTTAGTTTTTGCCGCAGGATCTCATTCTTCATACACGAAATCTCAATGCAGCCCTAAAGAGCATTTGCTGCTTGGAATGTGGACATTGGTTGATATCGTACGTAGTTCATTCCTAAAGGGTAAGTCATTACGGCTGTCTGCGAATTCTCTATTCTTTTCTCGCTTTTCTTTTGTTGGACAGAACCAGTAACTTCAAACAACAACAACAAAAAAATGTATGACTTCGTCTGGATAACATCAAATTACATTGAACAAAAAAGATACTTGATACAAGTCAATTGTTTGCAATTACTAGTATTAAATTTGTTTTGTAACAATTTTCATTCTTGATTGATTATTAATTGGTTTTAGTTTTGATAAAAATGTGCATATTGAACATTTCTAAATAATATATATATATATATATATATATATATTTAAACTCTTCACCAATAAAAACCAATTATTTTCTTATATCTTTCTATATAAAATAATTGTTTTTCGTGAGGTTTTAATGAATTTTTATGTAGTATTGCAACAATGCCAAGGCTCAAGGCAACTCGCCAAATTGGCAACTGTGTGCTTCGTTTCATATAATGTCGCCGACACGGTTCGGGTAGTGCATTATTGCAAGCTCTCACAGAAAAGTAACGCCACGATTGCAGGGACTGGAATCGTTGAGTGACAAAGAAGGCTTTATCTCATATGAAGACTAATAACAATCAATAGAAATTAAATACTCGGCTTTCCAGGAAACTTCAAAAGCTGATGTTTTTTTCAAAATATAAGAACTTTATTGATGAGTTCCTCAATTTGAACTTCATCCATGAAGGTTGGGAGATGCAGCTTCCCTGATAAATTTAACTGAAAAGAAGCGCCAAGAACAAATTTTGTGCAAAAATAGTACAAATAAATATTGCTACATAGTATAAATTACAGTCTTACACCTTGATCAAAATATGAACAATTACATAATTTGTAAAATAGGATTTCGTCCACCGTCAGGGGGGCAGGAAAAAAGTATATAACTCCCTAGTATTTCTAAAGTATATGCATCACTTTCAGGAATTATTTACTGCACTTAATGCTGACTATTTTTATGATTGACCCTTTTTGCACTATTACTTATATTTCATCTTTTTGATTCTGATCCGAAAAAAGTTGTCTTTTTAGTTTGCGGTTGTATTATAGATTTTTCTAACATATTTGCAATTATCTGACAAACTTCTTTTTAAAAAGGATGCATATGTTCTTGTGATTATACATTAGTGGAAGATCTTTACATATGAAAGGAAAATCTTATACACATCTTTTTTTATGAAATTTATTTTACAATAACTTATAAACTATAATTCAAAGAAACACCTTTTACAGCAATACAAAACAATTATATTGCAGAAATTACATTATAATATCAATTTACGCACAACATGAATAATAACTTCACAAAATATGTCGGGAAATACGTTACAAAAAAAAAGTTGGACATTCGTTACAAGAAATAGGTCAAATAGTTAGAAGTCAAGTAATCCTCAGTAACCTTACAGTTAGCTAGAAATATCAACGCAGTATTTTAACACATTAAATAGTTAATTTAATTTCTAAAGTCAAATTTATTTTTTATTGGTTTAGCAAAATTTTAATGGAAACATATTTCGATAAAATTTTTGCGAGTTTTATTAAAATCTATAAAAATTAACTATGCTCAAAAGGAAACATAATTATGAGGCACAGAATAAGTTACTCTATGTAGATATAACATAATAATAATTTATTAATAATAATAAAATTTTCAGATATTCTAAATATTAGTGATTTTTCTAAAAATTTACTAGCAATCTATACGAGTATACAAACAGAAATAAAATTTTCCATTTTAAAACATTCAAACTAATCTAAATTTATCTACATACTACGATTCAGATTCTCTTCTTTCTCGTACATAAATCCTCAACATAAATATAATTGCTCGATATTATTAGTCTCTGTGATAGCATCTAATTTTCTCCTGACAGATTATCAGAATAAGAAAAGAAAAAAAAATACATCTCACGAATTCTTCATTAATTTAACGGGGCTTTTTAATTAAAAAATGTTTTGCTTACTTAATACACTCTAACATAACAGTCGCGCTACTGTTCCTTCCTAATTCTGAAACAGTCTTTTAAACGTTTAGTTCAGCAACATCTTCCTGTCTATTAACGACAGTTAAAAGTCGGGTACATGGAAAGGCATACTATCAGTCAGCTTAACTGCCCTATTTGGAAACTACCTCCTAATCTAAGCCATTAACTGAACAGCCATAAACACCTTTTAAAGCAAATTAAACACTGAAAATGGTGCCAGTACTCTAACCGATTTTAAAACTGCTTAACCCGTTTTCTGCCTCTGCTTAAATAAAATGTACTACTTTAATGTTAAAAATAAACCTCGCGTGTACTCTAAATACGAAATCGCGTACGAATATTTCAGTTAGATTTTATACTTCTAGGTTTATAGAATTCCCAAAAACAATTATTGGAATAATTTTAAATACAATTTTTAATTAAAATCTACTTCGCTGTATTTTTATTATCTTGATGATAGAAGTCCTTTTGATTTTAATTTTGTAAATCTAGTGGTCCCGAATTCTTGGTACAAACTTTAACAATTGTTACAGCATTGTAACAATCGTTTATTGCTTAGAAATGTATGAGTACTAGTGACGCGATGAGGCACAGACACAAAAAATAAGAGACGGAAGGAAAGACAAAGTGTTTATTGAAAGCGTCGTTCATAAGTGTAATGTTTACAATAATTGTTCAAAACTATTCATCACAAGAGCTATGAAGTCCAGCCGAAACGCACACTGCGGTATCACCCACTGGCAGTCAGTGAATATAGTCTACCGGATTCAAAGTTAGTACTCGCTGAAAATGGAAGAATGTAAGCGATTTTTGTTTAACACTCTACAAACGGTCTGATGACTCGGAATTACGTGATGAGCAACAGCTATTATACTTGATTCTGGTGTATGAGCCACAACGTTCAAGGTCCTTCTTTCCAGGCTTGGCCTGCGTACAGCTCTTATTTTTAACTTTGGTCTATCAGCCACAACGTTCAAGGTCAATCTTCCAGGCTTCAATTGCGTACAGCACCATGTCTGGTGACTTAGAACGAACGTATTTTTCGAAATTGACGATGTAACTGCTGAAAAATTCTGGGATCCGGCATTCGTCGATCAGGGAACTCCACGTGATACATTCGTAGGGCAAATCTGCTGTTACCATTTGCCCAGCCTTGCATGTAATGCGTCTGCATTTTCGACATACTTAAAGTCTCCCATCATAAACGTCAGCGCAATTGTGAATGGCGCTTTTCCCTAATTAGATGCATCATGTTGAATGGTGGCTAGACATTTACTGTCCCCTACCGGCATCGAAACCAACTGATAACTCAATTTCTCTGTTTTTTTTTATTTAATCTGTTTGAGCCTCATCGATCCACTTGTACCCATACATTCAAGACAATAAATTATCATTACAATGTCCTCTATCTACTCTTAAAGTTTGTACCATGAATTCAGAACCACCCTGTACATAGGCTTATGGGTTCAAGTGCTAGTACCACTTACGACCCTTTAAGTAAAGGGAATGATGCGTATCAAATATGTGTCGGCTGTAAGTCCTTACATTAGCGTGATGTTGGAGAATAAATCAACTTTTCAATGCATTTAATTCATGTGATGTTATTGTCACACCATAAAATCAGTCATATGTTTCCAGCTAATAAGTTGATGCGCTTCATTGTTGAAGACATTTGATGTTTTAAGAAACTTCCTCACAAAAAGTATAAATTTGTCAATAATAATGAAGCTCATAAGTAGACAAAATGCATTTTATATTTTAAAGCACATGTATATTTTATTTTAACTTAAAAATGTTATGAAGAGATTTTTTCATAGCAGTTGAACCAATTTGCAAAAGACACACCTATTTTTATGTTTGTTTTGAATTCAATGGAGAACACCTGTATGTCTTTATCATATAACCATCATGATTTGAGCCCATTAATCATGTTTAAAAATTATGATGCTGGTCGTCAAACGTGAATAAAAAGTCAATCAATCAATGCATACATATATTGATACACACACACGTTTAAGCCCTGTTTTGATCCTTCAGAGATACATTTGTAACAATATCCAAGTAGATTGTGTTGGTTACTTTTATTCTGTTCATATCAAATATAGAATTGGAAGCACAATTGTAAATGTTAAAACCCTTACAAATCAGAAGCATAAGGACAGATTAAATCGATTAATTGACTTCACAGTTTAATCAAATAACTTAATTTTAAGTTGGAAGACTTTCTCTGGTGATTCAACAGTAAAATTCAAAAAATACTTATCTCTCATAACAAAAGGATGGAGACTTACTGAATTGTATATAAATTATGATGCACACACAATTACTCTAATTCTTTAATGTAAGCCACCACTAGAAATGATCTCTTTTGGGAACTTTGGGTGCTAACCTGGTTGCAGTAAGCCACGAATATTTCAATAAATGTCACAGAGTTTCCATTATCACCTACTACCCTCACTCATTAATTCGTATAGTTGTACATAAAAAAATGGATGTTTGTATATATGACCTCACTTCATTCCAACACCTTTCAACCGATCACTATGAAAATTGACACGTGTTTTGGCACGTATGCTTTTTGTTTGTGGAGAAGGTTTTTGTGTTATCATCTTTGTTGCATCTCCCCACCAGGTGTCACTACTGCAAATCAACTTCTGTACCGTTCAATAAATCGCCAGGCTGTCAACGTGGTCCCAAAAAATTATGCCAATTTGGCTCTATCGCCAACAATTCGGTACATTTCCATTGAGAGAATCGCTATTATAATTTAAGGAACGGCGTTATTGCGAATATTACAGATTTAACATAAAATAAATACAACAGAAAGTAATATTAACGTATTACACATCCAGATATAAATTATTTACACTATTTTAAGTGTCCATTACACAAAATTTGTAACAATGTGTTACTTTTGCTGAGCAGGGATCAGCTTAGGAAGATGTATTCGAAAATCAACCCTCAAGATAGTTAAAGGGGGAATTATAATTTTGAAAAATACATTTTTCCTCAGTTATTAGATCTTTAGACTTAAAATTTAACAAATATTTTTTTTGATCAGCTGAGATATGCAAAAAGCTTTTTTTGTTTAATTTGCAGTTCACGTAAAATTAACTGATTAAAAATTTCTTTATCCTTCAATCTCTCTGTATTGTTTAATTTTTCAACTCTCCCGTGCGAAGAATGGGTATACCAGCTAGTGTTATATAAATTACATGTTTCATCTGTAAGATGACATTTAAGACTTGCAATATGATCAAAGAAGGCGCCATGTTAGTATCAAGAAGAAAATTTCGAAGAACAGGTCGTTATACATTAATTTTAATTGTATCTACTTGTAATCTAAAAAATTAGGACATGAAATTGAAATATTATTTTCAAATATAATTGTATTCTTTCGTTAATGCTACGTTCTTCGGCTTCATTATGCTATACATAGCAGCATATTTTGTCATATTTGTCACCTTTTATATGTTTATTCATATTTTTTTCGTATATTATGCGTTTCTCAGTTTTACTCTTATATCATAATGTTAAAAAAGCTATCTCCATACATGTTAAAATAAAATATTAATTATTTATGAAACATAGTGATTCAAATTTTAAAAATGCTATTAGATAAACTGATGCGTGCATTGCAAATTTTCCTGAAAACTGAGAATTTTTTTATGTCTTGAAAATGGGATTTGCATTTATTCCAGGTTCACATAAATTTGGTGAAGGCATCTTCAAAAGAAATAGTCTCAGTCCAACACTAAAATTCACTCTGTAGGATTTTTAAAGATATAAAGTATGTATGCTTTTCATAAAGGATGACGCAGACAAGTATGAAACTTAGAGTAACTTTAAATTTAAACAAATTTACATGTACTTCTGAAAGCATATTATAATTGTATACCATTTGAATCTTAACTATATATTTTATTTAATTTTGTCTGTGGAATATTTTAAAACATAATTCGCCCAAAGCTTCTACACAAAAATACTGAACTATACATTTTACAATATTTTATGACAAAAATAAATGAATTGAGTAAATTTTGATTATATATATGTGTGACACTCGTATATTTATATCACATATAATACAATACATATATATATATATATATATATATGTGTGTGTGTGTGTGCATGTATGTGATAGTGTGTTTGTGAAAATGTTGATTACTTTAGAAAATAAAACGTATGCAATTGAACTATCGTAATTCAGTAACAATATGTGTGCTTACAATATTTAAAAACTAAAATAATTGTTTTTGATCATAGATTTTTTCCCCAATACGACCTCTTATAAGGAGACTCAGTCTAGAAAAGTTTTGGCAACTGAATCTTGAAAAAAAAATTGAATTTTAAAGAAAATCGAAATAATTTAATTTTTACTAATACAGCAAAACACTTTTTGTCTAAAAATTTTAGAAATCAGTTAGCTTCTATTTTCGTTTATCCAAGAAATCCAGAAATTAAATAAGGTATCGTTTTGAAACTTCTGTGTTATTATTGTATACTAGCAGTTACCGCCGCTTCGCTGGGTATTTCATGATGTTTTATAAATTTTTACTGCTTATATATATGTATAAATTATTGATATCTAAGTCCTAGCATTAAGAATTCGATTGAATTGAAAATATACTTATACCTGTAACTGTCACCTGTTAATAAAAAAAGGGCAGAACTCATCTAATTTGTATTTTCTAAAAATCTTTAAAATTGAAGCATAGAATAATGTTTGCTCTTTCGTAACTCAAAAACCAAGTGGATTCCCGCAAAACCAATTTTTGGTGGATCTCTACTCGTAAATTGAACATGCAAGCAAATTTCAAGTCTGAATCTAACAGAAAAAAGCAAAAGTTTTACTATAAATATCCCCGTAATCCCGTTGAGAGCCGTTTTCCAAATTACTACTCTTAGCGGATTTCAATTCAACAAAAGAAAAATGCAAAACAAATTTCATTATTATAGTCCTTGCAGCTCGAAAAAAGTAATTTTTTTTGTCAATATGTCCAGTAACCCCCTGCAACCCCCAGAACTTGATTTGCTTAAAATTTATTCTTAGTGGTTCCCTATTCAACAAAAGAAACATGCTTAACAAATTTCAAGTATATGGGTCTAACAATTAAAAACAGGAATTTTTTTGTGTAACTCCTCTTGACCCTCGCAAACATCTTTGGGGTCAATTTTCATTTTACTCTTTGTTAGAGGAACTCTATTTCATGAAAG
>BMAO01016879.1:0-61603 GCA_019973975.1 Trichonephila clavata | reverse complement strand
GTACAATGGACTAAATTCATGTGACGTCACGATCACGTGAAAACTATGTCACGTGACCACGTCTGTGTACTACAGTAGCTACGATTTTTCGTTTTTAGTTTTACATTATAATTTTTAAAATGTCTTATTTTGCTCAAATGGTTGATCGATCATTTAAAGAAACGGTTATTGTAGGAAATAAAATCATTTTTTAAAATCTGAAAAAATCTGAGTGTTTTGAACTCGTACTTGTTATTTGTCTTATCTCGTACATAATTAGCTATGTGTTACTGTAACTTGTTTATTTGGATTTAATAGTTTAAATTTTCATTGCTAAAATTATTTCTGCTTGGTTATGTATATCCTGTTCTTATAGTTACATAATTAAAATTGATTTCAAGGCCAATTTTTGTTTTAAAAAATAGTTTATGTAACTTAGAAGCTTTTTCATTAATTTTTTCTGTTCAAGATAGTGTTGAAAGTTTTTGTAGATACTCTCAATTGGTATGTTTTATAAAAGTTAGTATGGATTCTGGTTTGAGATTTCTGGTTATATTTTTAAAAAATCTTGTGTTTTTTCCAAGTTTAGCGAGAAAAATAATTATTACAAATCAACAAGGAAACAGATTTTCAAATCCATACTAACCTTTTTCGCAGTAACCTATGAAACATAAATCACTTAAAATGACTAAAAAATTTTAAACATTGGGCATATTATAAGTTTGAAAAGATTTAAATTCTTAATTTTTTTTTAAACAGTGAAATAATAGCTGGTCAAACTGACTTTTTGCTGTTATTGTCTCCAAAAAACATTTTTAAAAAAGGGTACTTTTTAGCTTTAAAACAAAGTGACTTAAGCCAATTTAAAAAAAACACACACACCTCAATTACTGGAAATTATTTGTTATGTCTGGTTGTACATTTTTTTCTTGTTTGAAAAATTTTTATTTTTTGAATACTATGGCCAAAATATATTCAATTAATTTTATGACCTGAAAAGTTTATGGAATGTCCAACACAATAATCTTGTGATTCGCTGTTTTTATATATATATAAATATTATTCATCATTGAAATTGTACAGAAATATTTGTTTGGTTTGATAAATTTTGAATTTAATTGTGAATGGAAATTTTATGCGACTATTCATTTATATATATATTGTATTGTATTTTTTCCATCTAATTTGCAATTCATTGTGCTGTAAAAATGAAATTCATTTTCACCAATGGATAAATATTATTAATCAAAAACTTTCATATTAACTCACTTTAATATGAGATGAACAATGGCTTAAAGTAAACTTTTTTACGTTTAAATTGTATTTTGGAACCATCTATTGTTTATACATAAATCATTATTTTCTATTATTTTTATAAATTATATGTAATTCAATAAGAAAAATTTATTTAAAATTAAGGATAATTAAATTGAATTTCTGAAAATTATTTCACTTTTTCTGATGGTACATTCCCTTAATATTGTACAATATAAAAGAAGTAGATCAACATGTTATAGGCACTTCATATAAAAAAAGTATTTATTAAAAATTTTAATGTAAATTTTTAATATAGTACATATTTGCATTAATAATAACTTGTGATCCAAGTGTCGCATACCCATACACATGTTTTTTATTGCGTGATGTTATTTTTATAAAAGTTTTAATTTTTTTGTTTGATGCTTAATATAGCAACTGTGAAGGTAACTTTTTAATATGCTGAAAGAGCTCTCAACACTTGCTACAGTAATTGCAACTTAAGAAAAAAGTATTAAAACAATTAATACATGTAGAAATAACTCATTATATTTATTTTGCATGTATTGCAATATATCTTGTGTTATTTAAATCTCTTACATTCAAAATCAAATTCTGTTGCTAACTGATTTCATCTACATTTTTGTTGTAAACTTAACAAATGTCTTAAAACTTTTTTCTAATTCATGTTTTTCGCAGGTTTTTAAATCAGAATTAATATTTGGTATATTTATATAAATCTATTCACGTAAAACTGTATCAATATTGCAGTGTTATAGAAGTAACATGTAAATTTCTCTACTGGTTTTTTTATAATTTGCTAAGTTATGCACAATTCTATTTTTAGAAGTTTTTTAAAATTTTGTTTACAAATGATAAATTAACACATGGTCATATTTACTTATTCTATTGAACTAAAAAAAATTCCATTTATAGCTGTTCATATTATTTCATGGTTTCCACAAAGTGGGAGATTATTAAATGCTAAGAATTGAATGACAAGTCTTTAAAATATCAATTTGAGTCCTTACATTTACTTATTTATAAAAACTTTGCCATGTCCAATTTTTATTTTATTACAATCATTTTAGATATCTTTATATGTATAAAGTATTTACATGTAATAATACATTGTAAAAATAAAATTCATTTTCATCAAACTGATCAACAATGAAATAAAATATTAATTTGAATTTTAAGTGTAGGTAGGCAAACTTGACGTAAATGTAATATATTTTATAGACAATTGTTATTTTTCATCTCTAAATGCTGGGAAAAAATGAGAAAATTCATGCATAACATTTTTGATATATATAAATTCCCACCCGTGTGAAGAACGAGTATACCAGTTAATAGCATACTAGTACAAAGGGGAAAAAAATTAAGAACTTTCTATAGTATTGATAACGCAAACCACAAAATTACAGCATCATTTCAAATATCTTATACTGGTATAAGCCACACTAATATAAAATATGCAATTCATGAAGTTGTAAAAAAAAATTTCATCAGAGGATTAAATATATATGAAATACTCCCCTATCAACTCTTAATATTTTATGTACAAAATTATTTTAAAAAGCTTAACACTGTAAAACAGATACATCTATAAAATCCACAAATCATTAAGAAATATGCATAACTACGAGGGGCGAGCAGAAAAAAAGGTTACAAGTCGAATAAAAAATATTTATTTACAATAGACAGAAAATACAAAAAGGGAATTAAGAGGCATATTCACCTATCACATTTCATCATAATCACCAAGTCTATTTAGGCATTTATCATAGAGAATGCAGAACCTACTTGTTTAATCTGTCTAGGTAGAAATCAGGTCCTTGTCCATTGGGCCAGTCTCAGTACATATCGCAGCACATCAGAAAATGATATACTGCCGTGCTACCATATCTCAATCCCAGCTCTGACGAGATTTAAAGCTGAGTTACCCGTTGATCAATCTAAGTAGTTTCTTCAATTCGTGCCGTGGTGATTTCTGTCCTTGCAACATGTTGTCTGCTCATTGCAGATGCGGACACATTTCATTCATATCACGACTCGCACTTCCAAACAATAACAATTTCCAAAGAATCTTGCCATTTTAATCTGCATCGTCCTGAACCATCTGGGTACTTTCACTATCTACCCGCAAACCAGCTGTATACCAAGTAGCACGATCTGTCTCCACTTTTGCAGAAACCATCTTTGTTTTCCGTTGCAAATACCTGCTTACAAAATGTTGGAGTGCCTCCAGCAGGACAAGTGCATGTTGCACTTATAACCTTAAGTTTTTAAAAAAGTATTAAATATTAAAAAGAAATAAATTCTAAAATTACATTGTAAATTTCTATGAGTTTTCGGTATTTATATATATACATATTAGTCTACTTGTTAATAAATGTTGAAAGATTTGTGCCCAAGTTAATTTTCAGCTTAATTTATATTCAATTATTTTATCTAAAGACCATAATTTAAATAAATAAATTTATGAATAAAAATTTTAAATAAGTGACAATTAACAGTTTTTTTTATATAAAAAACACATCATAAAGTGCTTGATTTCAAAATACTATGCCTTATAAGAAAAATTAGTAACAATTTGGGAGAATCTTAAATGTAAACACAACATTTCTCCATATTGAATTTAAATTTTAAATGAAAAAATTTACATTTCTTTATCAAAATGGTTTGGCGTTTCTTGTCTTTACTTTTAATGTGTTGGAATCAAATTAGGATTTACTCATAAATAGCAATAACTATGTAATGACTAAAGCATAATAATGAATATTCATTAAAATAGAAAACAATGCAATTGATATTCAATGTTACTCTAAAATATAAGAATCAAATTATAAACTTATCATTGATAATATAGCTAATCAAAAAATTTAAATTTGTCCATTCACATTTCTTTTACAGATGTTTAAAAAGCTGCTAAATTTGAATAGTTGCCATTACTTTTAATCTTTTAGAATCAACTTATAATTCAATGATAAATAACAATATTAATGTTATTAAAACCTATTTTGTTTTTTATAACAATGAGTTAAACTAAAGCATAAATGAGTAAATAGCAATGCATTCATAATAGTTTCAGAAAGTATCTAAATTAGAACACAAAATAATTTATAACTTACCTCAGAAGTTGTTCTGATCTGAAGAAATGACTTGTACTTTACTCTCTTCATTTATGCTTTTACAACGCTTTTGATAAAAAAATTAATACTTAACTGAGCAATCAGGCTCGGTAAGCGACATGTTACTCACAAATTTGTCATCGAATATAAAAAAAAGAACTACAAAATTAATTGAGAACTAAAATAACTGAGAGCTATATCTAAGTGAATCGAGAACTATAAACAAATACACCAGCTAACACTAGTCGAAGCAGACGAATACCTAATTAGATAAATAAATTACAAAAAAAACAAAAATTATGTAAAAAAGTTGTTAAGATTATTTTCTAACAAATATATACACTAGAATAATGCAAGAAATACAATGATATCACATATTTTAATTAGATAAAATTAAAGCTAAAGAATGTCAACAATTTGCTTATACGGTTCTACCACGGTAATGCAAAACACGTGCAATTGTTGCCCAATTTGTCACGTGATTCCCCGCTTGGCGTCTGCCTGGTGTGAATTTCGTCCATAGCAATAGGTAGAAAAAATAACAAAGTACGTGGCCCAACAAAAAATTAGTGTTAGCATTTTAAATAAAGATAAAATAGTTATTTTTCCTACTGAAATAAATCAGCTGAATGTTTTTATTCACCATTGGTATTTGAATAAAAAATATTAAAGTTATTAATAACTCTGAATGTTTTAAATTTAGAACTTTTAAGTTTTGAAAGATTATAGAACATTATTTAAAAAAAAAAAACATTTTAGCTAAAAAATTTATTTGAATTTTTGACCAATTTTTGTACTCCCTTAGTTTTTTAATAATTGTACTAACAAAAGAAAATTAAAAATTACACTAATAACTAATGTATGTATACAATTAATCATTAGATATTGTTGTATGGAAGTTATTAATTTTTTTAAAAACATTAATTCTCAAACAGGTATAAAAATAATTTCAAAAAAATAAAAGGCATACATTTCATTTTCACCATTTTTATAAGACAAAACCTGAAAGAAAATTAAATAAGCTGTCATTGATAAATATTATAGCAAGATTAATCTTTGAAACTAACTTCACACACACACAGCCAGACTACATGACGGAAATTGGATAAAATTAACAATATTTGTTTCATGTACTGTCTTACGCAATTAAATAGAAACGAGAAAGTATTTGGCGACAGATTCTCCATAATTCATCTTATTTTCGTTTAAAATTAGGTAATTAATTATTCTCACAAATGAAAGGAATGTGAAATACATTAAAACAGAGAATAATGAACTTATGTAAAAAAAAATATTATTATTGTAAAAGTTTTCCTAATTTGTAAATGCTTTGAAGTATCTTACATGTGAAAATATTCAATGTGCCGAGGCGATGTGAATGCAAGTGAAAACAATTTTATTTCAAGTCAAACTTTTGTTTTCGGCTCGTGTCTCACCATAATTAAACCAAAATCAAGAACAGAGGCAAAAGAGAACAAATAAGAATGATATGCTTAATAAAGACACAATTAATTATATGTGTTACAAATTTGGAGCTCAAATACAATATTGAAAAGCAATTAAGCAAATTAGCCATTATTTTAATTAATTTCAGTGAAAAGGAAATAATATATTTTAACAAATTTACAAACACTTTTATTCAAATACCGTATTAGACTAATTACAGGGAGTTTGTAAACAAATTACGCTCGCATTAAGTTTATTTTTCTCTCTTAAGTTCTATTTAGCTACTAATTTATTCATACAATGAATTGCAGAAGAAAAATTTGTGTGCGCGAAGAATAAGCTAGATTAAATTTTAATGTATGTTTAGCCCCTTAAAAATAAATGGAAGAATTGGAATAGTTCGTGCAATCAAATGGATTTTTAACAGTTCATATCTTTAAGAAAGTCGTTCAACTTACCGTTTGAGAGTTAAATAAAGATAAAATTTTTTATTATGCATAGAACTGGATTGGCAATTTATGTTTTTCTTTCTAATGTGCATTATCCGTCTATGCAAACCATATAAAATTAAACCTATATTTAAAAAAAAAAAAAAGAAAGAAAAAACTAGATTCCTTTTTTTTTACAGAAATATTTTTTCATTATGTTTTTGAATTTCAATATCATAGAAGGCAATGCAATATTCTCTCTGATTCCGCAGTAACAGTATAACATGTATTTCATTATTAGGAAAAGTTGTAATATTTTGAATATGATGCATTATATAAAAAACGTGTGAAAAATACTTAATGAAAATTTAAAAAAAATATTATGTTCATTGATTTAAAATGCAACTTTACATATTAATGGATATTCATTATCAAGTCTATTAAAAGCTTCCATAGTTCCATTAAAATCTTAATATGAGAGTTATACTAATCGGAAACTAATTACCGAGTCATTTTTTTAAGAAATTTATCATAATTTTTAAGGTAGAAAATTTATTAACTCACTGTTTAATTAGGAACACGTTATCGAATAATGCTTAAATACTTCAAGAATTCTTCCCATTTAATGACTTTAACAATAGAATGGGGAAGTTTTTCACGTTATAAATAAAAAAATAAAAAGATTAATGAAGTAATTTCACCCCGATTTGAGCTTCTTCTACCATCTTTATACTATAAATGATCTTGAGTTTCATCTACTTATTGAAAAAGCCGTTCACTTTCTCTCGTTTCAGCCACTTCTCCACAGCATAAAAATCATTGTTTGCCTTTTAAAAGTTAATTTATTAAATCAATGCCAATACACCAATAGTTAAGATATTTATGTTAGCTAATTAAAATGTACTGAAAATTTTTATAATTCGTATGCAATTTTTGTAATTCAAAGTGGTAACTTAAAATAATTTTTATGCCGTGGTTAATTTAATTTGAAACTAAAAATGAATTATGGGCTCTAATATAATTTTTTTGAATAAGTAATTTACTAAAATCGTAAATGAAAAGGGAAAAATATACTACAAACGGCTTTAGTTTATCATTCTATTTTAAAACTAAATTTGCTAAAAATGATACTTTATCTGAGAACTTTTATCAATTAAAATATCCAAATATTAATATCTAATTTCTATATTTGATCAATGTCACATTATCATGATTTTCTTATTTTAATTTACGTTAAATTTAATCTATTTTCTCCAGTATGTAAAATATGCTTGATTGAGGCTTTAATATAACATTTAATGTATACATTATTTCACACATTGAAACAAAGTGTCTCTATGAAAAATTTTCTTTTTTTTTAATAAACGAACACATGTTATAATCATGTAAGTTTGGTTATGAGACAATTGGTACCTTTGTTCATAGTCACATAAATTTTAGGTGCTTATTTAAATGACATAAGAATTTAGAAACTGCTAAGAATGTATTTCTCATTTAATTTGAATTCTACAACTCAAAGAGAAATAAGAGATTCAAATATTCAAAATTTTAGAAAGAAAGGCTATTAAGCAAAATTAGGTTATAAATTATTCTAAATAATAGTAATGTGAAAAAAAATTCGTTAAATACTTTCCTGCTTAGAGCCAAGTAATATCTTAATAGTCGCCACTTTTTTTGCAAAATCTTTGAAATCAACTAAAAAGAGCACCAGTAGCAACTTAAGAAGGCAATTTTATCAAACATCCTGGTAAATCCAACTGCATCGCCAATTTTAAACATTAAACGTAGAATAAATGGGTAGTTTCATCTAATGTTAAATAACATAATAAAAATATAAATTCAAATTCTCCGGGTAGGGCTCGAACAGTAATTTTCTTAATTTCGGTTCAACTTAAAAAAAATTATCGTATAATTTCTGGTATTTGTTTCGCCAAAAATAATGGTTTTCGGTTCAGTTTCGAGTGAATAATATTATTGTTTGTGTACTCTTATTTGTATTAAAAATATAATTGTACCATAAATATGGTTGATATCACAAGCAATCTTTTATAAATATAGATAGTTAACATGTAATGATGATAATTATATGGTTGACGTAAAATTAGAAACTATTGATAAGTTGTATGCAGAAACAAAATGTCTTAAGATATATTAAACCGAAATAAACCGATAATTTTTTCCCGTTCAGTTACGGTTTGAAGCCCTGCCAATGGGTTTGTCCTTAAAATTTTTTGGTATTCCTATGAACTACACTGGTGTCCAAAAGTTAAGCATAAATCGTAAAATGCGAAAAACATGTAGTAAATATTCGTAAAATTATTCCGAATTTCTTGAGCATATTAATTGGGCGAAGAAGAAACATTGGGTTTATGCAAAACTTTTCAGTCGACTACGTCCTGCGCGAAACACCGGCGCATGTCGGAACGCGTAAAAACCGATTCACGCAGCATAGGCAGTTCATACAAGTTTCGTGCAACTGCTGTGTGAAGGAACGCTGTTAACCATCAAACAAGGTGAATGATGGCACAAAGACGCCAATTGGACATGTTTACAAAAGGAAGAATCGTTGGAATGCTGGAATCCTCACGATCACAAACCGAAGTGTCTCGAATTCTGAATGTGGAACAATCTGTGATCTCAAGACTGTGGCAGAAGTTTCAAAGAACGGGAGATGTTACCCGACAACCAGTATCAGGTCGACCAGGAGTCACAACCCCTCGCCAAGACCGATATCTGGTAATAAGTGCTTGACGTCAGAGGGGCAGTACTGACAGAGCACTGGGTTCGGCGCTCACAGTCGCCACAGGAACACGAATTTCGAGACAAACTGTTTACAGGAGACTCAATTATGCTGGTCTGTATGCCAGAAGACCAGCAGTTTGCATTCCTCTCACGTCTGTGCAATTTTTTGTCACGTCGTGAGTTTGATTCCTGATATCATTAAATACTTGCCATGTAGAGGGAGGATTTTAGTAAATCTTTCGAAACCCATAGACTTCACGTTAGTGTGGTGCGAAAGTGTGGAGATTAGGGTGTCAGCTCAAATGTCATTCTCCTCATTTAACCATGACTCAAAATCGAGTGGTCTTAAGCTATCATGTTGATTCTGAGTGTAATGTTAATAAAAATCAATGCAACAATCAATCGCACTACAGGGGGACCACGGATCGCCGAAGATCTGCGATGATGAACGATAAGGAAACTAGATAAAGGACAAAGTAAAACAGAAGTACAAGGGGTGATCAAATGAAAAGGTACGAAACGACACGGTGGGTACAAATATAGACTTTATTCAAAATATACACCATAGCCTGAGCACAACGATCCACTGATGAAAAGCCGCAGATTCCTTGTTCCCAGAATTCCTGTGCTGTGGCGAGACCCAGTCTTCACAGTGTCTTGAGTACGTCGTCCGAGTTGTAGCGCTTTCCTTTCAGTGTTTCTTCAGTGGACCAAACACATGGAAATCGCAGGTGACATGTCGGACTGTAGGACGGATGGTCAACGTCTCCCATTGGAATTGTCAGTTCATTGTGTGACTCTGGAGACGTGGACGCGCGTAATCATGAGCAGAACCACACCCTCGTGAGCAGCCCGGTCTTTTGTTCTTGATGACCTGCGTAGGCTCGAGTGTCTCACAGTACACATCGGAGTAATGCTTTTTCTGTGCTCGATAATTCTGTGCTCGCATCATTTGGACGCGCTTTTTATAAGAGCCTTCGCTCTCTCCTGCGCATGCGGCACCCGCGCATGATCCGATCCCAGTCAGAGTCTCAATGCATCCCGAATGTTGCTACATTCTCCTTGGGAATATGCAAATTTTAACTGTTTCATTTTTATGCCGTTCCGTACCTTTTCATTTGATCACCCCTTGTAGCTATATGGCTGAATGATAATCCGTCTGTGATTCATAGACTTCGGCAATAATTTATAACCACGTATTTGGCATCCAGGAGGTTAAGCCAAGAATGGCCACGCAGTACCATGACAGATGATAACCCATGTTTTTCATCTGCGCAAAGGAATAGAACCTCAACTTCGGTTGAACTCAAATCCTCCTCCACTGCAAGTTCTGGAAGTTTAGTATCAAGGTCAACCATGCTGAAGGCTCCACAGATGTGGTCTTTATGCGAGGCGACTAACCATTTGCATCCCGACATATGCGAAAACGTTTGAAATGGGAAAATCAACATGTTCTCTAGATCCGTGAAATCATTACAGATTAGACCAGATTTAGCTTCGAAGGGGATAATAGGCGTATTTTCATTTAGATAGAATCTCAACACACACATCTTTGAAAGAGATGCATACGAATCAGACAGTGTCTGTGTTTGGGGTAGTATCTCATTGGGTAGATGCACTGACCTCCATGTCTTTTTTCGTGAAAATATTAATGTTCACACATACAGTGAAGACATCCCGGATACTTATGTGTGCCCTTATACCGGGATCAAATATATTTCTTTCATGCTACAGGATGATAATGTGAGACTTCACAGGGCTCACACCGTGGATGCTTTTCTTGAGCAGGAAACAATTCTGCGCTTGCCTTGTCCAGCTTAATCACCGGACTTTAACCCTATCGAGCATGTTCGGGCGCTTTAGGACAACGTGTAACTGCTCTCAATCCGCCTCCTAGGACCCTATACACGCTTTCAACTGTCTTGGAAGAAAAATAGCTTGAACATCCTACAGAATTAATAGACTGCATAATTGGGAGCATCAAACATCGCTGCATGTGCTGTCTTGCTTCTCGGGGGGGGGGGCATACCTCATTTTAAAGGTTCATTTATTATACCAAGCTAACACATCAGCTTAATTCATTGTATAAATATGCTAATTTCTATAACACCATAATTGCCCAGTGATTTTCTTTTATGCTTATTTTATATTTTCTTATGCATTGTATAAGGTGTATAAGTTTAATTAAATTTTATGCAGAATTTTTTGAGTTGTCATCGTTTTTGCGATTTTTTAAAAAAATAATAACCAGTGTAGTATGGGTTTTGTTGAAAGATTGTTTTCAAGAGATGATATCCTTCTTTTTTTTTGGTGTTGGTGTGCGAAGATAAAACACCATCAAGACCAATTGTATTGAATTGGTGGAAAACTTAACCTGTGGGCAGAAAACTGCTGCCAAATATGCAAGACTTGAATACAATGAAATAAATACAATATTTGGATACCGAAGGCATTTCTTTAGTGGACTTGTCACTATTGATGAAAATAGCACCTTCCGGTAAGAAGATCACTCCACGTTTTCTTTCAATATAATAATCTTCGACCGGCAAGATTCATGATATCATCGAGGTCTTAAGTTTCACAGTGTTTCCACATCAGCTGTATCAACCAGATCTAGTATTATAAGATTACGCCTTATTGTGTGAACAAAATAAAGGAAATTAGGAAAGGTAAACCACTGAAGGAGATATAAATATCTATAGAGGATGCACCGACACACCCACGGAATAGTTTGGCAGTCATTCTGTACCCACCCCCCTGTCTACCCCGTGACCCGGCTAAAGGTGTAAGAGGAAGTGAAGTGACGATTCGACATGATAATTTCTAATTAATTATTCAGCACTTAAAATAATTTTTAAAAATTCAATTAATGAAGTTAAATAAGATGTTTCCAATTAGTGGACAGATGAAGTGACAAGGGTGTTCGAAGAATACTTCTATAATTTGATCCACTTTTATTAATTAATCTTCTACTTTGATATTTGTTTTAAATGGTAGATATGCGACTAATTGCCACTTAAATCTTTTTAATAATTCAAATATCAAAACGCACTATAAATATGATTAATACCTGAATTGTAGATAGATTTCTTATCTTCTACTTTGTAATTCTTCAATCTCTTTATAGTTCTAACTTTCTATCTTTCTTCACTCACACTGACTTACTAACATTCTTCCGTATATCTCTCCTACTTATATCTCACTTTGTCTCGCTTTAACTAATATGCATATCACGGTATCTTCTCCAGAAAAGGGTTGTTGATTTTCATAGCCCCAAAGATTTTCCAAGAGGTTAATTGAAGTACGCGTATAGTTCCGTCACAATTCCGTTGCCATGGTAACCGGATGGTCATGAGCACGAATGCGTGGCTGGCGTTTCTTTCTGTTGACTATATACCCACTAGAAAGCCGCTGTATAAATGGTCTCGTGCACGTTAAATTTGCTTAGGCTCAAAGCCCTCACTTTGGATGTAGTGTGGAATTTCGAGAATGGAGTGCAGCTCAAATGTTGTCTTCATCACTTAACCATGAATGAAAAATGGTGGGGAGATTCACTAAAAATATTTTTCTTTTTTTTTATAGCTTAAAAAAGTGACGTTAATAAACATTCAAACAGGCGCAATATTCTGGAAGCTCCCACTTAAAAGTCATTTATATTAAGGTCTGCAATGCCGTGTTACATTTCTAATCCCGGGATTGGTCCCGAGATTAGGATTGGACTATTTATGAAAAAAATACATAGTTGCATAGTCATTAGCATAGTTGAAATTACACAATAAAACTAGAAAGAAACGTGATATAAAATATCTGATTTATTTCAATAGTATATTGATGTGAGGCTTATAATAAAAAATATTTTGGTCCAAAAAATTTAAATATAAAGTAGTTTCAGAAAGTTGTGCTAAAATATGATTTTAAAATATTTGATAAAAATTATTAATCACATTATCTTTCCAATTTTTGAAATTTCACACTAATAATCTACAATTATTGTTCTATTATGTTTACCAAACCACTTGAGTTTACTCTTAAATTTTAATAGTAAAGTGAATATTAAATGCAAAAAACTAAAATGCGTCTAGTAGTCCAGTATTCAGAATTTAAAAATTTATTTTGTTAGATTTTTTTTCAGTATATTTATTAATACGATAAAAAGATTGAACAAAAAAATATACGTACATATTTCATAAATAAATTTAAATTTTCTAAGAGTTTAATTTTTAGAAAATTTCGAAGAGAAAAAAAATTTAAAATATAATTCAGACAAAAATAAAATCCCGGGATCAGTAATTTTAATTCCGAAATTTCCTGATTTAAAGAAACACCGAGATCCCGGGGCTGAAAACCCTATTTTATAAAAGGATATTCCGTCAGATTATATATAATAATACTCAGTATTCAAAATTAGATCATTTTCCAAAGTGGAACTACATTTGTGGCAATCATTTCCATTCGGCATTAACTACTATTTTAAAAGAATTCACAATGGCTTGTCCATACTTATCCTATCCACACATTTTAAATGAGGGGAGAGGGGGAGGTGTTTTCTAAAAGTAAAAGATACATTTTTGTACTGTCATGTTCCACATCTAAAAATTCTTCTTTCAAACTCCAGTAACATTAATTTAATCTTTATTTTTAGAATAACAGTTTTGCAGATTTGATTTGATTTATTTTTGCTCTTTGCATTTCTTGGAATGAATTGAGAAGTTTCGTAAAGAAAGTGATAAATATACTGAATGCGTTATAAAACTGAAGGAAAATAAAGAATTGTTATTTGAAAAAATATTTATAAAAATTTAAATAAAATCCTTGTATTTTCTTTGCGTTTTCATATTCATATAGAATAAATTCACAATTCGTTAGATGCAAATTCTTTTTGGCACTCACTTTATGTAGAATACCCTTGTTATAATAAATTTTTATTCAACAGGTATTGATATAAACTATATAATGTGGATACATAAATTTTAATATGTGAATGCAATATACATCCGTTCTTTCCCTTTTCACATTATTGTACAAGTTCAATATGTGTTAGATTGAAATTTATTATAACAGTTTGAAAAACTCATTGAATGCAGTAAATTATTTTTTATATTCTAGGCATATCAATTTAAGTTGAAATGTCTTTCTTTTTTGTACATTCATGTTTCTGATTCTTAGAAGTTGTAATATTTTCTGAAAAATTATGCAATCTGCTATTGTGGATATACAATAAAATCAGTAAATAATTTTAGTAAATGTTTAAATATGACTTAGTTGTTGTTTTATAGAAAAATTGAAAGTATTAGATGTATAACTATTTTATTATAATTGAAGGGGAATCTTGCATTAAAATCAAATATTTTCCGAAAAGTCACAAAAGCTCTTAAAGGGAAATATGTCTTCCTTTGCAAATACGTTCTAAATTTTAAGTGCAACAAGATTTTAAGGTACGGAATCGTGATTTTGCAAAAGCATGTAAATGAATTATTTTATTTATTAATTATTTTTTTTATATTTAGTGTCGCTTGTCTTAGAATACAGATATAAAATTGTTTTAAAAATATTATTACAAGAAAAAGATTATTTAAAAACAATTTTTTGCCAAAAAGTGAAGAGAAAAAATGATGTATTTCCAAAGCATTCACATTTTATGGAAATTGAGCTTCAGTAATAATATTTTGCCCATAAATATAGCTAAAACTTCCCTAAGGAGCTTAAATTTGGATTTTTGAAAGGTTCATACCATTTTGAGAGTCATGAGATATTGAAGTAATAACCGGTGTTTTTGCTGTTGAAATTATATATTTTAAAAATTCTGATTCACACATGGTCTATACAGAAGTGTTATCTGTGAATTTAATGTATGTCAATTTTATGTTATCAATTAAGAATAAAAACTATACAAGTACTCTGTAGTGTCTGGCTACTGTTGAAGGTGGATTATGGAATGTTTGGCGCAATTCTCCGCATTTGCGGGGGTGGGTTGCTATTTTGTAGAAGAAGGTAGTTGACCTTCGAACAAGGTGGTCAGGGGAAAGGAATAATCCCTCGGTTTTGAAACGCGAAAGCGCTTAACTGAATTTTGTGTAAAAGAAGGAAAGTTCTTTTTTTTATATCCCAAACTCACAGGACTTGGTTTAATGTAAAAAAAAAGATCGTTTCCTGTGTTTTGTGTTTAGCATGATGTATAGCACTTGGTTTGATTGTATTGAGAAACAAGATAATTCAATTGGCAGTTACCGTGAAGAACAGAGTTGAGAATTATTTTGTCTAAAATTTGAATACACATTTCATACATCTTAATCGTTGTCCAGTTCCAGGTTCTTCATTAGCAACAGTACTTTTCCATCTGTTTTCTTATTCTATTAATTTTATTCGCATAATATTTATTTAAATGGAATCAGTTACTCTTAAGAATAAAGCATTAATATTAATTTGGCTCACCTCGTATCGAGAACGTTGAGTTTATATTATTTCTTTTGTTAAACGCCGACAAACCTTCTGAATCAAACTCATTAAAAGGAAAAGTACTCTTAGCACTGAGATGTAGTATTTCTTCCCTGAAAAGATAGAAGTATCCCGAAAACTTATATTTGTTCAATAAGCTTTCTGAAGAGAGATCAGTGCTGCAGCTATTAATTTAAATTGATAAGATTCTGAGATTTACTACCTTTCAACATTTCGCCTTTTCGGGTATTTAGAAAGAAAAAAGAAATGCTTGTTTCAAATTTTAACTTTACAAATACATTTGTTAAATTTTCAACTCATAAATAAGAAGAAAAAAAATAAAATAAACATATGGCTTTTGTTTTGAAATGAGCTAATTTTTCATTATTTCTTCTAAGTATTATTTATTTGTATCTTTGCTAAGGAAAATAAAAAAATGGTTCACATTGACCAGGGCTTCGAATCGGGATTTTTTTCTTTTCAGTTTTCGTTCCTGTTCAACTAAAAAAAAATATTATTTCAGTTCCGGTTTTGAGTTCAGTTCTGAATGAATAATTTTATTTTAGGTATATTCTTAATTATACTAAAAATATAATTCTATGATGAACAAAAAATGCACTTGTAATGATGATAATTATATGTTTGACGTAAAATTAGAAAATGTTGAGAAGTTGGTAACAGTAACAAAATGACTGGAGATATATCTACAAAATAAACCTATATTTATTTTCGGTTCAGTTCCGGTTTTCGTTAAGATCAAAATAACTTCCCCCCCCCCTGTTTTCGGTTAAGTTCCGGTTTGAAGTCCTATGTAAGTCTCACTATAAACTGCAAAAAAAATTCTGGAGGGTAATTTTGAACTAGAATCAAGCGATGAGAATATCATATAAGGCAGTGCTTCTCAAACTTTCAATACTGGCGAACCAATTTTCAATCATAATTTTTATCGCACCCCCTTATACAATAATAATGCACTTTGATGATAAAGCTACGGTACGATCTTAATTATGAACCGTACAAATTAACAAGATACGTATTAAATTATGTATATGTTAATTTAAAGTAATATGTATTTTAAGTAACAGGATAATTATTATGTTGTTTTTCTTTCTCTAGTTTCTAAGTTAGGACAGATTGCAAAATGATATTTAATTAAAGTTTTAATTCCTCCATCATCCATTTCTAAACGTACAAATGTCATTAGAAAAATAGTCTAGTCCAGCGATACTAAACCTGCGGCCCACCGGGGCTTTCTAAGTGACCCGGTAACGAGCCAACTCTAACAAATAAGAATCATGATAGTTAATGCATGCCATAGCTTGTGATCGCTAAGCGCTAGACTTAAAGTAACGGAATATATTCTAGCAGAGGCTGTCTTAATTACATATAGTAAAGTTACTGTGATCACTTAGTAATGCTTCTATACCACCATCTAATTTATAAATCCCTCTTCTATTATTTTTCTCCTTTATTCACTATACTTTTATTTAAATAGTAATACTGATTTATATTCATCACATAATTATTTTACAATGTTCGATTCCCGTATCAAACATGGTTGCAAATCTGCTCCAAATGTTAGTTATGAGAAGTGCGGTTGTGAGAATCCTCTACCATTATTATTAATATGTTACAATGTTGCCCTTTGAAGACTAGGTTGATAAACAACCACTCAATTAATATAGCACACTTCCAATACCGAATAAGAGTATATGCTATTTTAATACAATCAATCATCACATCTATATAGATTAATAACATTTTCTAGTATACGCTGAATTAAACCCGACCAGGAATGAACTAATGGGAATTGTGGCTGGTTAAATCGGATTAAATGTGATCATCGTATTAATTAATGTTAGTTGTTGCTTGTTAAATATGATAATGGCATAAAATATTGAGTTCGCCTTCCGATAAGCCAAAGTAAACTTCATCAGCTGATAGATTAGCAAGCACTTAGGCTTATTACATAAAATTATAATTGATCAGTATACGAAGTAGGGGGGAGGGCACTACTTCTTAATTCCATTTAAACATGACTGCTGCATAAATTAATAAAATGTTGATTAAAATTTTATATTTAATTTTCACTCATACAGATTTATGAAAGCTATAAATCTGTAAATCCAATTAAAGTATGATTATCGCATATATTAATGAAAATTTTTGCTTGTTAAATGTAACTATACAGAGTGTACGAGCTTAAAGTATCCAAAAATAATGGCTTATTATTACGGAACTTCGCATCAGAATGTAATAAACTGTTCATCCATGGATTGGAAAACTCTCCGAAATTTTTTGGGTCTAGTCCAATCGGCTGTACGTAAGCGCATTATTAGTAAATCGCAGAAGATAAACATTTTACACTAATTTGAATAGTAAAAATGTGGAAGCCACAGTAGGAGATGCAGTACGTAATTTGGGAATTTAAATTGATCACGCGTGTATAGCGACTTAAAAATTATAGAATTCTAAATTCAAAACGCATGGATTCATTTCATGATACCGTGTGTTTTAAATACACTTCAGTTGGTTTTAAAGAGGTAAGCGGTAAAATTTAAAAGTTGAATTTTACGATTTCTTGTAAGGCCAAATTTACATTTCACGGAAAAACATATTTCATATAGTTACGTGTGAAAAATGAGTCGAAATATTTCATTATGATTTTTAAAAATGTATAAGAATCAAAAATGAGAATTTTAATGTCTTTAAAGTGAATTTTAAGAGATAATTTTGATGACACATGTATTTATTAAAATATTTAAATATTATTTGTGTTTCCTCTGATGACATTAAGTTGAATGCTTATGAAAGGTTTTGAAGCATTTTTATTGTTTTTATTTACATATTTTGCGCTTCTAGAAGCCATTTTTTGACATTTTCTAGAAAGCAAAATATCTATGCAATATTCCCATGAAAACTACTTTTAAAAACTGCACTTTAACTTTCTTGTAAGTATAATTTAATGGATCTATACTTTTAATACATTTTGTAATGTCTTAGTTAAAATTCTAACTGTGAAAAAAAAAACACTCCAGAAAATGGAAATCGAAGTAAATTTAAATTAGTTATAGAATTGCCACAAAACTTTAAAAAAAATTCATTCCCCCCGTAAAAATATATTACTAGTTACACCGCTTTCAATTTTTGGTTTTTCTCAAGGCATTTTTAAAATTTACAAACGTGCGTATTATAGTTATTTTAAATGGGTGACATTGTACTACATTATGCATGGTGATTCTGAAATCATGGGACAAACTTTGAGAGATGGTAGAGCTCACTAAAACAATGTTTGTATAGGATTATATCGGTGGATGTGCCGCATTTTGGGACCCAAACAGAAACGAATTAACGAAAATATAAAATGTTCATTAACATCATACTTAACAAGTTATTCCGTACAGAAAATGTTAAAACAGCTTTACAAATTACATCCACCAACAATCTAACAGTAAACCTTTCCAAACGGTTGGTTGACTGGCATTTAGACGACATGCTACAGCTCTTGTACTTGTGCCAGGTGCTTCGTCCACATGATCCAATATGTCTTCATCCGGATGTGTTTGTCGTACAGTCCTCGATCTACCTCTTCCATCAGTACTGGCGATAAATGTAGTATTTTCACATAGCTCTTGATGTAATGACTCAGGCATTTTGTGGATCAGCATGTGTCTACTTCGTAAGCGTTACTGATGCAGCCCTAGGCATTAGCAGTGCCCGCCGTACAATAGATGCATGTTTGCCTTTTTCTATTAGTAAAGTTTGTGTAACGACTGAAATTTCAGGAGCAAATACTGATTTTGGTGGTGCAGCAGATCACTGACACATCGCTTTGCTGCCTTCAGCTATCTCCAATATTTTCAGGAAAGCATGCCATAGAAGGTCGCCCAGCATGCGTGATAGACTATGGATGCAATTTCTAAAACTGTTTTAACATTTTCTCTACGGGATCACTCTTTAAATATGCTGCTCATGAACATTTTGTGTTTCCGTTAATTTGTTATTTTTTCTGTTTGTGCCTCACGCACAACGCGTCACTTCCACCCATATAGTTCTATACGAAAATTGATTGTTTTAGTGAGCTCTACCAACCCTCAAAATTTGTCCCCATGATTTTAGAATCAATCTGTATGATAATGATTGTAAGAGTAATAAATGTTTGCATCAATATCTTGAATTATTCCGTAGCATTTTAAATGTAGCAGTTGGTTTTATCTCAACAAGGAACAATTAAGGGTGCTGGCATACACACGCGCACAAACACAACTAAACCATTTTTTTAACAGCAAACAATTAAATTCCTGAATCAGCTGAAGTTATTTTTACATATTTGTCGAATAAAGCATACGTCGTTGAAATCATTAACTTGTTTTAAAAGAATGTAATTAAAAAAAACACATTTGAAAGACTTTGCCTCGGTAAAGTGGATCAAGTTGAAATTAATTAAACGTAAAAGGTCACGGAAACTCATGGTAAGGATTACCAAAAGAAGATTAACTATGGCATTAATGAGAATCTTCCAAATACCTCCTAATCCCTTTTCTCAGAGGTTTCGCGCTTTATTTCCAGTAATGGCGTTTTTTAATGATTAATCTTTGAAATATTGATTTTCCCTAATTACACTTATTTGTTAGAAGAAAATAGCAACTTTTTGAGAAGCTTTTTCTGAATATACAGAATGAAACGTTATTTATTGTTTAAAGATAATTGATAAATAATTGTTTAAGTAACAATTTATCTCTTTTTTCATTTAAAAATGTAGATAGCATCACATTGTATTCTCTGTACGGGATTTTAAGTATGATGAAAGTATAATGAATTATATAAAAGTAGAAGTAAAAAAAAATACGCAATTTGAGAACAAAATCATTACACTTGTTTGTTGTACTTCATCAAAAATTTAAAAATACGAGAAGTACTTGATTCAATTAACTTTTAATGCTTCTCCTATACGTTAACAGTTAAAAAAATCAACAATGATAGCTTAAAATTTAAATCAGCAATGCTTTATTTATTAGAAAAATAACTATCAAAACTCTATCATAAATTATTACTTTGTTTTATAAACCTTAAAATTCAATTTTCCCTTTGGAAAAAAAATGTATATATATTGCCATTTTTGATCAATTCATGTGCTATTGCATAGATTTTCTTATTAGAAGTGTCCAATATGGGAACTACTTTCTATATCAAAGGAACTGTCATTTCTTTTTTACTATGCGTCGACATTAGATGCGTGACATTCAGTAAGTTTCGTTGATTTATCTGGACATAAGAACTCACGGGTTTTCATTCGCATTTCGGCAGTTCTATTCATTCATAAATTCTTTTATGTCTCGTGCAGCTGCTATAACATTTCGCCACTGTTTGGCTCAATCATTCATACATTTCTACAATGAATACTTGAATGCCACGTTTAGTTAACTTCGCAAGCAGCCATCATCTACAATAACAAAGCCATTTACCAATTGCAGTTTTCTTCAAGCCTTAATATAACCAAGAAAGGCCACTTTTTTCAATTGTTGTTGTTCAGTCATAAACAGGGATGGAAATCTGGCTTTCTGGTAATTTTATACATATTTTATTATGTAAATCATTTTAAAGTATTTTTAAGTTTTAATTCTTAATAATGGATTGAAAAATATCATTAATTACTTTAACAAAGAAAATGTAAAGGCTGTAACGAATTTTGTGTAATTAATGCTTAATTTCATCTTAAAGTAGTGTAAATATTTCATGGATGTTTAATATGTTAATATTACTTTCTGTAGTATTTATTTTATGATAAAAATTGTAATATTCGTAAGAAATGGTATTTCTTACTTTACAACGGTGTTTTATTGGAAACTCGGCAAAATATTGGCGATACGGCCAAGTTAGCATCATTTTTAGGGACTTGGCGATTATTTTTTGTGACTTGGCTATCATATGGATATTCCTGTGAATTGCTGGAGAAATCCATTTACTTCACGGAAGAGGAATTTTCGAGAAAAAGCTGAAAAATTGTCAAACAGTCTATAAATAGCAGTCTCTGGAGGAAACTGAGTAAATTTTACTTCAGCGTTTGCGACTTGTCTACGGACCAGACATTGCTTGTGAATAAACATTAACATTATGTACTTGTATTTTTAGACACTTATAGAGTTGTGTCTGAGTGCTGGAGAAGGTTTAGAACTTTCTCGAACTTACTGGGTAAGTTTTACTGCTGTATAATGTATTTTAAGGATTGTTTTTCTACAATAAATTCCATCGCTCTTAAAAAACTGTTTTACGCAATGGAAATACTGGCATAAAACCCAGAAACTCCGATCTACGTAACAATACGAAGTCTTTGTCAAAAGAAATTGGGTTTAAAACATTATATTTAACAAGAGCTATTAGAAATACAGTAGAACGTCGTTTATCCGATCGTTTATAATCCGAAGCGTCAAATATCCGAACCAAAATCCGGATATGTTTTCGAACAGAGCATTGTTTAACAGTTATTTCGCGTGAGGCCAAAACTGACAGGAAAACCCAAGTGTGGAATATTTGGGGAATTTCAGTTGTATGATTCGGTAAGCATCTGCACGGTATATTAGGTCAGTTTGTTTCCAATGAGAGGGTGTTTATGCGATCTTTTGTTGAGATTTGTTGATGTGGAAACCTGGATGGCATACGATGCAGAATACTGTGGATTTCGAATGCTAAATGATGACGAGATTGTGACTTCCGTGTAAGAAGAATCCCACCCTGCCGACGATGAAACGGATAAAGACGAGGACAACAACAATGAAAGTAGCAAGGATCCATCAAATTCTGACATGTTTACTGCGTTAGAGACAGCTATAGAGTGGTACGAACAACAATCAGAGTGCTGTCTTACTCAATTACTGATGCTTAAAAGAGCGGAGACTTTGCAGCGAAATAACGAAGGTGCACAATGGTACATCGAAAAATAAGTGATTATTTTCCACAATAACGGTAAAATTGTGACATTTTGCACCTATTTTGCTTTTTCTTCAAGAACATTTCCCGCATATGAGGATTTTCAATATTCATATAGTGTCCGGTTTCATATACTGCATGGAACGCATTCGGTTTTCATTTATCCGAACAATCGCGTATCCAAACGGTGTCCGGTCCCAATTGATTCGTATAAACGACGTTATACTGTATACATACAAATATTATTTATTTATTTTTATCGTTTTTTACTTATTTCAGTTTCACATTTCTTCTGATTTTTCAAATTTAGCATAAAAAATTTAGTAAGTTAATCATTGTCTAAATATTTTCTAAATTCACTCATATACATAGTCGTGATATAAGCTCTTATAAAAAAAATTGTGATCGTCTGCTTTAACTGAAGCACATCAGAGAATTTTAAGTTCCGTTCTTATTGATCGTCTGTTTTATTTTTCAGAAAATATTAGCGTTTTACTCCCGTTGTTCCTAACCTCGATCAGAGCTTTAACACAGAAGAATAAATTTCGAACAGAAATTACTCCTCGTCATCAAAAAGAAGAGCCAATTTAAGATTCTTAGACATTTAGGCATCAAAAAGGTATTCATTTAGCTAACAAATAAGAGATTTTTTTTTAGTCCAACAGTCACGGAGAAAGAGAAGTTTTTCAAAAGAAGAGATTCTTCTTATTTTTCAGATGAACTTGTCAACAAAAATGTGTTGCTTTGTATAAGATTACTTTAAACCACACATACACAGAAGTACTCATACTTTGTTTTCCGCCGGGCCACATACATATGACAACCATTTCAAATAGACCGCAACAGGAAAATTAAGGGGGAGGGGAGACACTATAAAGTCAGGGACATTCAAAATGTGAAAATTTTATCAAAATATCAAAACTCATAATTTTAGATTTTATTTAAAATTATATTAACCTCTCTCAAACTGAACTCACACACACACATACAAAAAAAGTTTTATGCATTTTTTACTCAAATAAAAAAATTAAATAAACTGAAAAGTTTTTCTTCTCATTTGAATACTTAAAAAGATTAACCTGATAAAGATAAACGGCCGTAGTAGCCTAATGGCCAAGGTAACAGACTCGTGGCCGCCGTGGCATGAGTTCAAGGCTAGTGCCTCTGAAGACCCGCCGTGTAGAAAGGCCCATTGCACGTAAAATCTGTCGTGGCTCAAACGTTCTCCCGTTGGTGTGGTAGTTTGGAGAGGGTGTACCAGCTCAGGTGTCATCCTCGTCACTTGACCATGGTTCAAAATTACAAGGTTCGTCGCTTCGTGCAGCTTTATAGTGCAACATAACTATAGCTCTTAATCACACTGATAAAGAAAAAATAAATATAATGCTTTTTTACAGAGCTACTCTTTTTAATTAATTATACCCGTGCAACCTAACAACCATGTTCGGCTTCTTGGCCATTTTATGCCGAGCCTCACAGTAGCAACTGATGACTTCATCTCAGTCGGGTGTTCATTGAGCCCATTGCATTGGAGAAGGTGGTCACCATCTTCCCTGGCATGACCTCAGAGCAGGCTGTCCGGTGGTTAGGTAAATGCTGGCAATGGCCTCAGCCCTCTCCAGGGGCCTCGGGACAGGACCCACAGAGGCCAGGGTTTCTCATGGCTTTCCAAAGTTCCTGTTTTTTTAGGGGGGGGGTCGTGGCAAAACATTTTTACTGCATTCGGTTATCATGCTCTTGGCTCTTCTGAGGGACAAGGGGACTTTCGATTGAGACAAATCGGTTTCCTGCTTTTCGTTCTGTAAGACCACAGACAAACAGTATGAAATGAGCTCCGAAATTTTAAAACAGCACTGAAAAGTGTGTAGGCAGTCAGATGGAGTAAGCTACTCTCGCATTACCATTTTTCTTTTACTATTGTTAACGTTTACATTGCTTCAATTTTTCCGTTCTTCATAAATTAACTTTGTTGCTGCATCAATAATATATATATTTAACGTTAAACATTTCTAGCACTAACTATATGGATTCTAGCTTCCACTGTATTTCTTTTAGATGTCTGAATAAGCTACATACACTTCTTTATTGATATTTTGTCAAACATTTATTTTGGTAATAACCAGAATTTATAAATCAGAATCAATACCACCCTTCCTGTGTTTGGGATGAATATAAAGGATCGAAATAATTCATCAAACCTACAGTAAAAACTGAGCTTCTTTGAAAGAATAATTTGATTAATATCTCACCGAGTCAAAGCATTTGTTCACTGTGTTTGTCAGAGGGCCTTATTATTGTAACTATTTTTCCGATTCACGTGGGTAAATTATCTCAAACTGTTATGAATAATGACACTAACGAAGTATACATTTTTCAGATTCTATGAAAGATGTGTGTGTTTGTTTCTTGATTAATATTCGTCTCTGTTTTAGTATTAGATTTAATTATCAGAGAAGAAAACTGTCAAGTTTATGCATTAATCAATTGATCAACTTACTGTGAAATGATGAAAAGTTCATCCATATTCAAACCAGAGACCTGTGCATATAAAAAATAGTAAATGCTGTAATCTAGCTTTTCTTTTTGTAAGTCATATTTTGTGAATTAATAAAGTTATACAACATTTTATTAAATGTGTATATAAATATATTGTTTTTTTCCCTAAATATATTGCTTAGATTTTGTGCAATACTTAAATTTAAAAATTTTTTTCATCAACCCTATACGCATAAAAATTAAATAATTTCTCAATTGATAAGTCTAAATATAATTTGAGAAAAGGAGTAAACATATATTTGGTTTCAGATTTAACGATTTCATAGTAATCGAACATTTTGTTAGTTCATTCGATGCTATTCAATGTATTGAGGTTCAGCAAATCCCAATTTTTAGCGCGTTTTTCGCGTAGTGGAACAAAAGCGCTATTAGGACGCAAATTTGTTTCGTCTTCGTTTCATATTTTGTCGTGCCTTTTTCTCAGCCAATGAACAACCAATTGACCACGGGTTTTCAGCATTTGGTCGCATTTGTACCCTAGATGAGACGAATCATATTTAAATTTTCCCATAGTTTTCCCGAATTTTCCTACATATTTTCCAGAATTTCGCTAGTTTATAACAAAATTTTCTCAAATTTTACCTAGTAAATTTATTGTTTGCAAAAGTTTTTAAAAAAAATTACCTGCATTTTGGAGGAAATACATTTAGAGGAGTGTACAGTACACTACTTTCTGTTAGTAAAAAGTTCATTAGTTGCATTATTGTAAAATACAACATGTGAAAAACGCGCTAAAATTACTTGGCCATGCCAATGATTGATATCTAGTTTTGCTTTGCCTTTTGGAAATTCCATCTGGAAATTCTTTTCTGGATATCTACACAAAAAATACCCATTTCCATTCAATTAATTAAAAATACTTTTTGTGAATTACAAAGCAACAGTTAATAAGAAATTTTGAATTACTAACCAAAAAAAATCTTTGAAAATCTTTTGATTCCTGACTCGAAAGAGTTCTTTTTCGACTTTATGCAGAGAAAAAAATATTCATTTACATACCGTTTCATGAGAGAGAGAGGTATGTATTCCCAGGTTCCAAACAATGTAAAACATTAGAAAACGCAAGTTTTTATAGGAGTTTCAATCGCTATTTTTCTGCATTAGAATCGCTATTTTTTGGCTCCGACAAATCAACGATTCACTTGGGTTTAGTTGCACAGGTAGGCAGTTCATCACCAAATGTATCTTTTTGGTGAAAATCTGAAAAAAATCCCCTGCGTTTAATATTGGGATGAGATAAGGAAGGAATTTCCTGTCCTACTGAAAACTCACGCCATAGGCTACACCCAGGATTCATCTCCACCAGTAAAGTGTAATAATGGTCTTCACGATTACCCATTGATGTTTGCTGCTCAAAAGAGAAGTCCTTTTCTGTTTTTGACAAAAAATATCATCTGAAATAAAAAAAATCCAATATTTTTCTAATGCAAACTAATAAAAAAAGTTTTTCAAACCACTGAAGTAATTCGTTCATTCGCCTTTTTTTATTTGTTATATAGGGTTTCTTTTTGCCTTCATTTTAATCGGGGAAAGAGAATAATTCGCTAAATCGCAACATTCGTTAAATAGGGGTTCCTTAAATCGGTGTCAAATTGTAATTATAGCCGCCCATCCGGTATAGTGGTCAGTGAAGCTGACTGCGGTGCCTCAAGGACTGGGTTCGAATCCCGGAGAAGGCATGGATGTTTGTGTTGTAATCCTTTCTTCTGTCTGTGTTGTTTACCTCCATGTTATACGTTCAGTGGTGCACGGGGTTTATAAATGTTTAAAAAAAATTGTAATTATTTTTCTTGTAAGAAATTATTCCTTAAATTGTTATATTGAGAATTGTAAATAGAAGAGATGGAAACAACAATAAAATACACTGAAAATAAATGCATTATAAATAATCTTAAATGACGATGTAATGATTCGATGTAAATCTACTGAGGCTTATTCCATTTTAAATCAGCATCTGTTACCGTGGTAGCTAACAGGTCATAGTCAAGAACTTTTTTTCGTCTTTATACTTGTTTAATCGTAGGTTAGAACCCTTGTGTTTCTAAAGATCCACTATGAAAAGGGTCTATGTGTGTATGTTAAGCCCGTTAAAGGTTATTTCCTTATGTTGATGGAGTATGGATGCTAGATTTGGTGTCTTCCTCAACACTTGACCATGGTTCAGAATTACAAAGTGATTGCCACTACCTTTGTCTTGATTAAAAGTGCAGGGCCAATGAACAAGGTGAATCTGTTAAATCAGTATTCGTCGCTATGAGTGGAAATGCAATTTCATTTCCTGTTCACCATTTAACTCTCCGTAATTTATTTTACTTACTGTTTCTGTTTTGTTATAAAGAAGAAAAAAATTATATTACTATAAAAGAAACATTACAAAATTTGAAACATATCAACAGGAATATATTCTTTATAAAAACCTATGTATGATATTTACCTCTACTTTTTTATAAGAAAGTACGAGGGTTGGAACTTTAATAGTGGCAACACTGCTGTAAGAACGCTACGCAACAAAACCAAGGAATATCGTGTAGACCACACGTGAACTACATACGTACCTTACCCTCTCAGCAAAAATACTCGTACTTCCTAAGTCACACGCATGTGGAGTGGCGCAAAGAACTAACCTTTGTATTAGTTTGCGGTTTAAGGCAAGTGTTGTCAAAACAAGAACAACGAAGTTGGAAAAAAATTGAATGTGCCGGAGGTTGTACAGCACGACATTGTCCTCAAGGGCTTTCCATGAATCTTCATTGCCTTACAAAACTGTAGCAAGGTGGACGTCAAAATGTGCAGATATCAGGCGCATCGACCAGATCGTCCTAGTATCAGCGAAGCAGAAGTACATGCTGTTTCCGCACTAATAGACAGTGATGATCGCTATAGGATTCGTGAGCTGCCCCGACATACAGGATTTGCGCATACGACTATGCTGCACATGCTGAAGGAATGCTAGGGCATGAGAAAAATTGCTTCACGATGGGTTCAACATCATTTGACGGGAATGCAGAAATAGCTATGATACAATGGTGCTCAAACCCACCTGGTAGCGCAATGAGCGCGAAGGAGAGGATTTTTTACTCCGTATCATTATGTTAGATGAGACTTGGGCCAGATTGTATCAACCAGAACTGAAACGCCAATCAAACGAATAACGTCATTACGGGTCACCACGACTTTCAAAATTTTGTCGGAACCCCACAATGTGAAAGTTAGGGAGATTCTCGAGTACGACTGTCATGGTGTCATCCTAACTTATACCATTCCACCGCAACAGACATCAATACGCAGTATTACTGCTCATTTTTGGAGCACCATTTCAGACTAGCTTTGAGAAAAAAACGACGACACTTTCTGCAGAATGCCCCATTCATTTTGCATGACAATGCTCGGCCACATGCAGCGCAAGCTGTCACTAATTTGTTCGATAAATGGGGCTGGGAAGTGCTTTACCATCCACCATACTTCCCAAATCTAAGCCCTTGTGATTTTGATTTAATTCCTAAGACAGATGTGGTGAACCTTTATAGATCAGCATGCCATATTTCTTCTAAAGATGTGTTCAATGCGGTATAGACGAGCTGTCAAATAATTTTGACTTGTCATTATTGGGAAAATAATAAATCAAAACTTTTGATTTACTACGAAAAAATATATTTTGCACTGTATAATAGTAAATGTTTTAGTTATATGTATATATATACATGTAATTCACAAATTATATAAAATAACATTTGTGTGACTTCTGTTGTTGCAGAATAGATGATAAGTATCATGTTAGGCTAGTAAGATATTACTTTTAGCAGAATGCATGGTGAATTGGAATCATCAGCCAAATGGATCCTAAGCTAGTCTTTATACTAATCTCTAAGTATAATGACTCGCCGCCATAGATAAATGAAAATGTGGTTAAAATAGCAAGAACCAGTTCCTTCAAATAGTTAAAAGTGTATGGAAACCGTTTTACAGACGATATTCTACATACAACTGGGTTGATCAAATTTGAAATTCTCTGCTACACTAACTATCCGGCACTTATTTATTATTATTTTTTGCCAAATTAACGATGTTAATTAACGGTTAGAAATTGCAAATATAAATTTAAAATACAGAAGTGGCAACGTGAAATTTACTATACTAAGCGTAGACCAGTGCTTCTCAAACTTTCAATATTTGTGACCCTAATTTCAGTTATAATTTTTATTGAGCCCCCCTCCATGCAATAACAATGTTCAGTAATTAATGTACTTTGACACTAAAGCTACCATACGACATTAGTTATAAACCGTACAAAAAATTATCAAGATAAATATTAAATTCTGTATATGACAAGCCTATGGGGTCACTTATAATAAAAGGCTTGTCCGTAACTCAGTATTGATGAATTAATGATCAAATACTTTGTGCAATTTCAGGACAAATGTGTATTTTACTTTTTTATTATGTCAGAATGTATTTTGTTTTTTTCCCCTTCCTTTCAGTAAATTAATAACTTTTTTAAATATTTCATTTTAAATTTTTTATGTGCTCGCGCCCCTTGGTAGGATAATTACGCCCCTTAAGGGGGCGTGCCCTACAGTTTGAGAAACATTGGCCTAGACAAACTTAATTGCAGTCCACGACGTAACTAAGGTAAAACAATAACAAACGTGATCCCAGCCGTACCACGTTTTATTGAATACTTCATTGTGAACTTTGTTATTTTGAACTAAAATGCAAACCTGTGTTGATCGGTGGAATGCTCAAAATATTGGGTCGCATGCCATGAGTGGCACGCGTGCCATTGGTTCGCCATCCCTATCCTCAGATGAAAGAACCACTTCGTGGCATTCGCTTCAAAAGTGTTCCGTTCGAACTATCAACAGAACAGGAGCTACTACAGGTGTTCTGTGATTTCTGCATCGTTGGAAACAAGTGATACATAATGTTGGTGACTATATTCAAGGACTGTGAAACATGGTGACCGTAATCACTTTAGTATTCCATGTAAATAAATAGTTGCCACTTTTAAAGTTCTAACCCTTGTATTATTTTCGGAAGAGATATGACTGACCTTTATTAAGATTTTTTGTCGACTAAAATTTAAAATGTATAATAATTTGCTTAGACATGCATAGTTTGATAAAGTTTTCAATTTTAATGATTTAAAGACTTTTATTTTCAGATTAGCATTTCATAGTTATAACGAAATAAAAGCAAACGATCTTGTTAGGTAAACGTAAGTTAAACATATTTTTTTTTGTATAACTGGTTTTCCGAATCCAATTTAGAATAACTGCTCGTATTATTATTTTGAAATGCAAGCTTTAGCACACAATTTTGAAGCATTACTATGCCTCTTTAAACCATGGTAAAAGGATATCAAACTAAAATTTATATATGCCTAATATTTTTAAAGCGAAATATACATTACTCTTTTTTTTTTTGAAAAAAGCTATTACAGACATGTATATTCTATATAAGTTGCAGTTTATACATATTTTATGTGCTATATTTGGCTTACACACCCTCTTGGAATTTATTTACTCGCTTAAGCTTAATAAACCTCATTTCGTAAAGTAATTTTGAAACTTTAAGTTCTTGAAACTCAAATATAGTCATGTTTGAGTTTCAAGAAATTAAAGTTTCACAATTACTGCTTCTAATAACTCAGATTCTAGTTACTTTAACGTCAAACTTAATTTGGAATTTTTAAATTCGCAGAGAGAGAGAGAGAGAGTGCCTTAGAAACACATATATTCAAAAAGTTCCATTCACAAGATTGATTGAATTTTATCACTTGAATTGCTTCGTTATTCTTAAAATTAAGGCATTTTAAGGAGATGATTATGAAAGATATGTATACTATCAAATTTATAATGTATATGATTTTAGAACACGAATTTGGGAATTATACCAAGTAAGACAAAATATTTTGTAAAATTTCGAAAGAAAAATATTTACTGAAATTCCATGTTACTCAAAAATTCTACTCATAAAGTATAATATATTTGAAGTGAATTTTAAAATTACTTTCCGTACTTTAATTAAGGCTCTTCAATAGAGAGAGAAAGATCCAAATTTGTTTATAAATATTCTTTTTGATCACACACCAAATGAAAAGTTTTTAATCTGGAATTATTATATAACAACGTAAAAGAATTGACTGTGTGCAATATTTTTTTTTCATTACTTAGGCAAAAAAGTTAAGAAGAATGACATGTTAGAAAACTTTTGATACACATGAAAAAATGGTCAGTTTAATATTCCTTGTAACAATTAAAAATAAAAATAACATTAAAACATTTATTTATGTTAATATTACTAACTATTTCGGTTCAAATTAAGTCTGAAAACATCATAAAAGTTTTCGTTATTTTTGTAATGAATTATATTAACTGTTTTTTAATGTGCTTTTTGATACCCATTGTTTCAAACTTTTGATAAGTCATTTGAGAATTTTCGAATTCTTCAAAACATACATGTCTATCGATTTTATGATTGTACCAGACTTCAAATAAAATGAACTCCCTTTATAAATTATTTCTGAAAAGCAAATTAAGATTTTTAGATTTTTTTAAAAATTTATATACCCAGAGTGATGATAGTTATATATAGCCAACTTAGACATATACAGTGTTCGTTCTTATTGACGGCAGTAGATCAAACTTGGTACAGATGCTTTTCTATTTATTTTCCCTATTATATCGATCATTATTAATAGGAAGAAAAAGAACACAAATAAAAACACACAAACGTTTTATTATGACTAATCAATCACAGCATATACTGTATTCAATCCAGTATTCCTTCTGCCTAAAACGCATGTTCAAAGTATATTATAACGTGTTTGACTGTAGCGCAAAATGTGTTTTGAAAAACTACAGCAATATTACCCATTACGCTTGATTTCTCTTCAGGCACAGTCCGTATGCTTAATCAATAGAAATGGCTTTTCAGAAATTCTCACAGCAGGAGTCATAGGAGTTCAAGTGTGAAAAACAAGGATGTTAGGCACTCGAAATTTTATTTAATTTTTCCGATCATCTCCAAAATGGATATAAAATGGTGCCATTACTGGTGGATCAATGTAGGGGTGGGGAACCGTTTTGCAGAAAGGCAATAATCTGTAAAAACGTTTATTCTCGTAAAACAAAAACGACTTGTTGCTGAAGAATATCACAGTAAGGGACTCGTAATGGAAAACTTTTAAGGGCCATGAGGGGCGTTCTATTCAAAGAAAAATGAACCAAGTAGGAAATCAGCAGTAAATCCGCACCACACAAGGATGCAGATCTGTTCATGTAGAACATCAAGACTTACAGTACCCCATAAGCGACAATCTTAAAATTCAGTGCTCCGTCTGACGTAAAATACACCATAACCGGGCACAAAATTTTAAAGACCTTGCTTTGTCAACGGCTATACTATAATAAAAGTATTTTAGCAAATTGAGTTCATTTGCCTAGGTATGCAAGGTTCAGCGATGGTACAATGTGGATATTTAATGAATACATTTAACAGAGGGTGTTTACTATAGACCAAGAGAGAGTCAAACCACACAGCAATGTGAGCCCTCGTCAAAGAGGAATTGGAGCCGAATGCTTCTTCAAGGCATTGCCCGAAGGACTCGCCCCACAATTTCATTTGAATGGCATTACCATCTTCTACCATCTTAGGCACTAAGAACTTCCTAGTCTCTTCAATCGTAGTAACATCATTTACAAAACCGACCATGATATGAGGCCTTTTCATTTGCTTATCAAGCAATGATATTCTCTTCTTGAAGTTATTATATTACTGCCTTTCTGATAAACAATCCAATGGTAAAACTAGAATTTTCTTCTCTAGACGCATAATGTTGAATGATTTTACGGCAGTGACCACTTTACATCCTTTTAACACTAGAACGTTCCGGATTTCAATTACTCTTAAACGTCCACCGGTGTCATTTTGACACCGCGATATAAAATATTTTAAGTAATAGTTTTAACTAAATAATTGCAGGACTGTTCAGTAGGGTTTACTTTTAAGACATTTTAATGTTATTCCATATAATTATCATACATTAGGACCTTTTATATCACAAAAAACAGACGTTGACATTATGTTTCGCGAAGCTTATGTCCACTGATTTGTCGCAAAACACATTTCGAGTCGTAAATCTGCCAGGAACATTACTATTACGCGGTATCTATTCTGTGTCATCAAAAGTGACATATACACTCAAGAGCCAAAACATAATAAACACCCCTACATTTTGCAATTAACTCGCTTAGATGAAGTGGAAAGCACGTGATCAGGTGGAAGAGGTATTTAACTGCTGCTGGAGAGTCTGACGAATCATTCTTTCACTTACTTCTGTGTATGATGGGAAAGGCTGCGGATCTAAGCAACATTGCTAGAGGGCAGATTGTAAGGCTCGAAGGCTCGGAACAAGTATTTCCGAAACTACCCGACTCGTGGATTGTTCGTGAACTACAGTTGTTACTACTTATGCAAAGTGGATGAATGACGGTGAAACCAGCAGTAGAAGAAATGATGTTGGGCGTCCACACTCTATCAAAGAAAAAGGTCGTCGGAGACGTTCTCACATGGTGAAGCAAGACCGGAGCCAGACAGTGGCTCAACTGACAGCCCAATAAAATGCAGGACCATATAGAATAGTATCGGAACACACTGTTCAGTGGACACTGTTGGATATGGGGCTACGCAGCAAGCGTCCAACTCGTGTGCCTTTTCTGACCAAGCGTCATCGCCAACTGCACCTGCACTGGGCCCGGGAACTTCGCGACTGGTCCATGGATCAGTGGGAGAGATCAGATGAATGGTCAGATGAATCACGGTTTGTCATTCATCACGCCGATGGCCGTGTCAGGATACGCCGTCTTCCAGGCGAACGGTTGCTCCCTCAATGTACAGTAGGTCATACACAGGCCAGTGGTGGGGGTATTATGCTTTGAGGGACGTTCTCTTGGGCGTCTCTGGGACCCGTGGTTGTGGTACAGCAGACCATGAATGCTACAGGGTATCTGAACATCATTGCAGATCAGTTGCATCCATACATGGCCTCTGTTTTTCCAGCTGGAAATGGAATGTTTCAACAGAACAACGCTCCGTGTCACAAGGCTAAAATTGTGTTGGAGTGGTTCTAGGAACATGATGCTGAATTCCAGTTAATGTCTTGGCCACCTAACTGACCGGATCTCAATCCAATAGAACACATTCCGAATGTCATAGGACGGAAGATCAGAGTTCAAAGACCACCAATTCGCAATATATCGGATTTGCGTAACCTTTGCTTAAACATCTGGTACAATTTGTCTCCGGCCATCTACCAAGGACTTGTGGCATCCTTACCAAGGCGGGCTGTAGCTGTGTTGCGCGCCAAAGGTGGGCCAACTCGTTATTGACAGGGGATCATAATGTTTTGGCTCTTGGGTGTATATCAAGATTTGCTGAAATATTATAAATTACATCTGCAATTTCTTAAGATTCTTCGCAGTAACTTTCATTCAATCCTATGTTTTCATCGGAATTAGAGTTTGCAGCCCCGGATCCTGAAATCCCGGGATCCCAATGGTTTTTTCAATTGCCGGGATCCCGGGATTAAAATAACTAATCCCGGGATTTATTTTTTGCCTGAATGTTTTATTGAAATTTTTTCAAAGTATTGTGAATCTGGTATTACATTTAATGTATTTTATTAACTTTTTATGTACGCCTGCTGGGTGGCGTGGTTGGTTTGTCGCTGCCCTTCCGCACCCAAGTTTTCGGGTTCGACCACGGCCTAAGTCGAAAGATTTTCATGATGCAGAAAATCAACAGCGGCCATGTCGTATGATTATGCGGCAAGAAAAAGATACCTAGAGTATCTTTTTGGCTTGGATGCTCTTGGAAAAATTAAATCCTAGTACAGGTTCACATCGTCAAGATCTCGGGTGTTTCCTTCTGTCGAGGAAACTGGGCGTCAAAAGTAATTGCTGTAGGTATCGCCTATTTGGTGCAGCTCTAAAAAGTTAAACCAGCTCCTGGAGAATATACTAGGTCTTCAAAGGTTTAAAAACACCAACACGAAGCCGCATTAAAGAAAAACATTTTTTTGTGCTGTATACGTTTAAAATCAGTTTTCTCACGTTTTGAACCTTGAAGGGTTCGAGGAGTGTGTGTATGTTAAACCGTGAAATTTGACATGTTTTCTCTTATTTTCTTTTGTAACTTTCTCCCCATCACGAGTGGGGTCAGAAAACTTACATTTCTCCCACCCTCAGGGTGTCCGATGTCAGCTAACTTGAACAGAGGCAATTAGTATTTTTGGAATATATCTAATAGGGGTTTCAGTCCCGGAATTCCGAAATCCCGGGGTTTTTTTCAATCCAGAACATCCCGGGATTTAATTTTTGTCTGAATAGTTCTTTAAAAAATTTTCTCATAAAAATTTTCTAAGATTTTAATTTTTAAAAAATTTGTATTTTGTTTATGAAATATGTACGAAGAATTTTTTTTGTGCAATTATATGTGCTATAGATAAAAAAAAATATATGCATAGCTCTCATTTCTCGTATGGGAGAACATCGCACAGATCTAAGTGGCTCTTTGCAATGTTTGCAAAACAACGTAAGCAACATCTCAAGAATAAATTTTATAAAAGTTCATTCTTCAATTAAAGCCCTTAATTAATAGCGAAACTGCTTGGAAGACTTGACACACTTAAAATCCCATTGCATTACTAACAGCTCATGAAACTGGATCTTCAGTTTTAAATGAGGTAACACTTGAAATTTATTCACATCCTGATTCAATAACAGGATCAATTTATGTACAAAAAACCATTAAGTGTAGCAGAAGAGCTTAATAAAGTTTTTAAAGAGGTATATACATCAATGCAGTCTATTAGATTTGAGATATTTTCATCGAAAATTCAAAAAGAAATGTCTCAATTTTGAAAATGGGTGGGAGATGTGGTGACTACCTGAAAAGAACACACTCCTATTTAATGACGATAATACCTACTAGTTAAGAATCCGAACGTGCATTTTCTTGGGCAGGACAATTTGTAACAAAAATAAGAAGCCGTTTCAACGATGAAACGCTGGAGGAGCTGTGTGTTTTTATAAGCTTATTCACAGAAACACAAAAAATGAAGAATTGCTTTTTTTAAAAAATTTCGTTATGTACTATTTTTATTTGTTTTTTATGATGTATAAATTTTTTATTTGTTTCATTAAAATATTAAATCAATTTTTAATTATATTCTCAATTCTATTATGCAGTTTCAACTATGCTAATATGTAAGTATTTTTAGTAAATAGTCCAATCCTAATCAGGGATCCCTGGATTTGGATAATGTAATCCCGAAATCCCGGGATTGAAAATATGACACGGGATTGCAAACCCTAATCAGAATCTAAAGCAGAGGCAATTCAATCTCAGTAAGCTCTCGCAATAAATTAGTAATTTCATCCGAGTTAGACCTTTTTTTAAGGGTCATCGTTTCATGGTGTCTACTCTGCACTAAATTCGGTAATAAAATGAAATCTTTTTTATGAACAGATAAGCAAACACTATGTAATTTCCACTGTGAACTCAATAACACTGTATTTAAGGTTAAAAAAAATGTGTGATAGAATTTTCGGAAGTTTGTTTTACTAATAATATCTACTTAGTGGACTATATTTTGTTGAAAGTCAGCTTTTTATAATGATAAATTGCCTTGGTATCGAAATGACACCAGCGGACATTCGAGGTATATCTAGTTGGAAAATCACTTTTAATTAACCTAGAACCACATAACTTTTTCTGTTTAATCACCAGGGAAAATGATTAAAAGTCACCCATTCCCCCCCCCCCTCAATTTTCCTGCAAAATTGCGGAAAGGAAAGCAAAGTAAACAGACTCCGGTGTCAAATTGACACCGACGGAAGTTCTAGTGTTAAACTGCTCCGAATTCGCCCCACGTCCTTTCACGTACACAGAAACAAACCACCCTCTGTTATTTCTCATTTAAACTATCATTTTTCTTACAGATTTCTTTCTCCCAAGATCCATATAAAGTACATACCAAATTTCATAGACGCCCATACAATAAAACAAACATTATGCTGATTTTAAAAAATTAACTTTAATTACAACCTTGTGTATTTGATTCTTACGAAACGAAAAAATTAGACATAACATAGAAAAGTAGAGCTACACAGTATTAGTATTTCCTATAATTACATGATTACTTATTAGAATAATTCTCTCAAAATAAGCTAAAGTATTTCACTCTACAAAAATCATTGATTCATAAAATATATTGTTGTATAAATAATGTAAAGCGTAATAGTAGTTGTAATCTAGTTTTCAGGGATTTTTAATCCAATTTGCTAATTAAGCTTGAGAAAACTGATTTATATATATATATACTATTTTGATAAATATTATTAATTATGATCATATTTTTTATTGTTTTTTTATTTTTATTTCATTATATTTTGGGATAATCAGAGTAAAGAAAGTATTTCATTTGCTCGCTCACATCTGATTTCTTTTATATCTCTTACTGCAAGCGTAAGTGAAAAATAGTCGATCTCAGTATAATATGTCAGATCGACTGTAAAAAACACTTCTCTCATAAAATTACCATGACAAAAAATTACATTTGCATAAATTTCAATAGATATTATAAACTAAGGCACCCATTTTTAAAAAAATATAGCTTTGATATTTATCCTGGTTATCCGACTGAATTTTTATACAACGAGTTCCATCAACAATACGCTTTGTTGTAGAATGGTACTCTTTCTTAAGAAAGACATTTTTCTTTAAAATATAAAATCTTAGCAATGAGTGTCTTAGAAAAATCATTATTTTGTTGAATAGAAACAGTTATAAAATTTAAAAATTACATTAACTGCGTTAACTTGCGTTTAGTTCAGAAATACTATTTGTTTAAATAATTTGCAAATAATTTTCACCCGGATAACATAAGACGTATTTTCTATATTTAAATTTATTGAAAGCATCAGCGTAATAAATCTAAGACTAACAAAAAAGCTTTCCAAATATATTTCATTTCTTCATTTTAAACATTTTCTTATTCTAGAGATATTTGTTCTAAATCTTAAAAGCAATTACATCAAAGAGCTAGGATGCACTGTACTTTAATTGAAAACACTTACTGTTTATTTATTCCCCATGTACCTCACACAAGGTTCTTATAAAAATAAGCATTAGGTATAAGGGAAAGTTCTGTTGTTTTTAACTACATGCACTTTTATGTGTTGTAGATCTTTAGCAAGAAGTTAAATCCAATTTAAATTAGTTTAAACAAGTAGATTAGTATACTATTGATGCTTTATACACATTATTTGCATTTTAGTTGTTTAGTTTTTTGAACTTGTAAAACTGTCAACATGAGTGAAGTAAAAAATGCACTTAAGGCACTGTATGTTGGTTTAGTTCCAAACAGGGGTAACAAAATGGCAGCAAAAAGAATCTTGTGTGACGTGTTTGGAGAGGAAGCAGTAACAGCTCGAACATGCTAAAGACGACGTGTGCAATTTCGTCTGGATAATTTTTCTTTGACGGATGAACCTAGATCAGTAAAGGCGGTATCACACGTAAATTTTGCGTGCAATTTTTTGGCCCAACTATTCGCCAAATCTGAGGGGGAAGGGTTACCGTAAACAAAACGGCACGCTCTGACGTCAGCCACTCTATTTCTCTACAATGAAACATTACTCGCTGATTTTTCTGCTTCGAAAACGACCATCCAATATTATTTCTTTTATTTCGCTGGCGCTTTTGTTAATGAGGGTAAACAGAAATGGAGCATCATTCTGTTTTAAATACTATACACCGTTAAAATATTGTACACCATTAAAATATAATACGCCATATGTGATGCGAATCTACCACCTTTACCGCCATCTTGTTTAAGACGTAGGGTGCCTAAGAACCCCATTGGCTGGAATTTCAAGCAACTTTAATCTAGAACAATTTTTTCAGCTCACTGGCAAAAAGTTGTTCCAAAGCCATTGTATGGCAACAGAGTAAAAATTGCATGAATTGGACCAGAAATTGCACCAAACGTGTATGTGTGATAAGGCCTTAAGCCCATCAGATGTCAGTGACGAAGTTTTAAGCAAAATGATCAGGACAAATCCCACTTTAACTTTCGCAGAAATGGGCTTCAAACTTGGAATTCATCATACTACTGCATTGAATTATATTAAAAGGCTTGGTTATGTATCAAACTCTCTGTTTCCGCCCTAATTAAGTGAAAAAAGTTGAATGGACAGAATTTCGATTTGTACTTTAAATCTTGCTCTTCACAAAAAGGAGCCGTTTCTGTGTGGACTACAAGGTGACTGGAGATGGAAAGTGGATATTGTATACACACGTGGTTAGAAAAAAACCTATGTTTAGAAAGGGGACACACTACCATCCACATCCATAGCTGGTGTGCATCAAAAGGTTATGTTGTGTTGGTATTGAGACACAGCATGGATAAAATCACAATGAGTTACTGATAGAAAATGAAATGGTCGTTCCCTTTCGAAACTTTATGTTTCAAATAAAAAATTCAATATAAGCGTTCCTCTTTAGTCCAATAGAAAGGTTGCGATTATTCGTCATGCCATGCTAGGCTACACGTAGCAAGGACCACCACATAAAAATTTACAGAGTTGGGTTAGGAAACTTTACTTCAGCCAGCATATATGCCTCATATTGCACCATCTGACAATCATCTGTTCAAGTAGCTGTTAGGTTTTCTTGAGGGAAATGAATGTATTAAGTAAGAGGTGCCCAAATGGCAGTGAATAAATACTTTCTCTCCAAAACAGAGAACTTGTTTCGAGGATATTAGATAAGCTACCAGAACACCGGTAGACAATTGCCACTAACGAAGAAAATATTTTAGATTATGTTTTAAATTAAAAGTGAAAAAATATTTTCTTATTTAGAAACAAACGACATAACTTTCTCTTAACACATTATAAAAGGAATAAAAGAGAAAGTTTTAAGATATTAATGATAATACTATTATTTGCATTGAAATTATAAAAATAGTTAGAAGAAATTATATCTTGAAAACAAACTAGTAAAATGTACTGTATTCACACTATCCTTTGACACTATTCTTGAAATTTTAACACCTTGTGACGGATTTATACGGGTTTTCATATAACCTCTTCTTTTTCTCTTTAAATCAAATTATTTATTTCAACCAATTAATATTCATCGAGAGCCAGGCGCGATTTATGTAAAAAAGGAATATTATATAAATTCTGTTTTCGCGAGTTGAAGGGAGCTAAGTAAGAGGAAATGAGAAGTCAAGTTAATTAAAGTAAAGTGAAGAGAGTGAGAGGTTGACACGTAGTTGCTGACAAGTTAAGCGATGTTTATACTTTTATGTGCGCAAAGAGAAGTGGATTCGAAGATTGAAAAGTATTGAAATTAACTTTTACCGAGCGTGGAGTCTTCGTCAATTCATCCAGGTAATATGAGTGCTTGAAATTCTCCGTGAAGGATCAGCAGCATTAAGAAACAAGGTTCCATAAATTTGATTAAGTAAAATCTGATTATTAGTGTGCGGCGTAGTTGTAAATGTGCGCGTTTCAGCTATCTTAGATTCAGTTCAAATTCTGTAATATTATCTCCTTATTTATATCTCACCTCTGCACTATGCTCTTGTTTATATACCTTAATTAGAATTGTGTTGTGTATGTTCTTAAATACAGATAAGAATCAATAAATCAGTTTGAATTGGAATAATGTCTTTAGATCATTTAGTTCCTACTACGCATCTAGCTGGGTTTTTAAATAGACAGGAAGGCATTAATGTAAGGGTGGCTACAGGTCACCACAACCTTAACTCAGCGGTTGATAAACTTTCGATCACCATGGCGCCCATTTATGTATCAGGGTGACATCGCAGATCCCCAACATTTTGAACATCTCTCTTCGGCTTAATATTCTTGATCAAAATATGTTTGAGTTTCTTCATTGGAGTCCTATTTAGTAATCTTGTCTAGTATGGCATATCTTTCAATATTTTCACTAGACCTTTCAGTCCGTAAAAGAGGGAAATCTAAACGTTATTTGAGATACTCCATGGATTCCCTAGAATGGTCCACGGGTCACAGTTTAATAATCCCTGATCTAGAACAATTAACAGAACCTTCACCGGAAATCATGTGATTCCAGCTGCCCATTGGTATTAATAGACGGAGATTTCTGGAGGAAAAAGGTTATAGAAAACAAAGTTATTTTCTATACAGCCATTATGCGTCTCATCATTGCTTATGCTTGTCCTGTCTGGGGATATGCTTTTAACAACAATATCAAAATTTAAGATACTGTTCAAAATTCCTAGATTCGCAGGATAACTAAAGCCATATTAGAAACGCTCTCAAAATTAATAGTTTCAAAGAGCATGTTAAAAAAGACTATAAATTTCTTTAATTCCCTTCCTAATACAGATAATAGTAATATGTTAAATTTAATCCCTTATGATGCTCATAACAAAACTAAGAGGCCAAGGAGAGAGTATTCTCCTAGACATACAATCCTCCACGGCATCATCTTTTCATGCAATAAAACTTTTTACTGCATATTTTACTAAATTGTATTCTCTCCTAAATTTTTTAATATTATTTTTTCTAACTTGACTTTAATTCCCAAACTGGACAAGCTCCTCCCACTTTCTCATCTGTAAATTTCTGAAATCCCTGGGCAGCCAATAGGACTCATTATCTTCTCCACCCAGCAACCAATCAGAGAGCAACCTCTCAGCTTTCTCTCAAGCAAAAACTTACTACACAAAACATCAAGAAACTCTCCAACACAGGCAAGGGACAAGACCAGTCCTCACCGCCAAGGGCCGTACAGAACTCCGCAGAATGAAAATCGCCACTTTCGTCGATTCCCCATCACAAACTATCAGATTTGGGATCGAGGGCAGTTAGCAGCCCATATACCTAAAGACTCGTCGTAATTCGCCGAGGAAAAAGGTTGCTTTTGTGATTATCGTGTATCGGAGGTTTGAATTCGGTACCTTTCGATTCATAAGCGCTTAACATACCACTAGACAAAAGTGATCACTCCTGTCCGGAGGCTGTTACTGGCTTACTTTAGATACCGCCACATCCTGTAAGACGCATGTGTTAATGTCCTGCTTTATGTGTTGCTGTGTTATGTTTTTCTACGTAACTGAATAAAACGTAGATTTAAAAGTAGTAAGCCTCATCAATCCCTTAAAGATTTCATGAAATCATCTCATTTCATTTAAAAATGCCTTATTTTCAAACAAATCATCTCATATATATATTTTTTGGAATAAAATTTGACAATTGAAAAAGTTAAATAAGCACACAAATGCATTTTTCTTAAGTTTTGATTAAAGTTTGATGCCAAAAATATTTTCGTGAAAAATACTAAACATTTTCATATTTGTAAGCGTTCACTGGAGTCCAAAAGCTAAGTCGGTGACAGAATCTCTTTTAAAACATACCAAAATAAAAAAACGGTAAAATATATTACTCATGTTCATTAAAAACGAATGAAATAAAAAAGGAGGCAACAGTATTTCCTTAAAATTAAAAACTTATGTGGCTGTCATCGGAACGTCTGGATATCATAATTTTGCACAAATTATGTTATAGTTTCAAGTAATAATTTTGCTAGAAGAGCATTCGTAAAACTTAAATTAAAATGTATTACAGTATGTAACATTTATCAAATATTCTAAATAATTACATGCACAATTTTAACCCAACTTTTGTAATATTTATTCTTAGTTAGATGTAATTTATAATTTCTGAATAATTCATTACATTTGAGAATGTTATTTTATGCTTTTTAATCTTCTTAATCTTCTTCAAAAGCGCAACAGTCCCTTATAGGCCTTAGCTGCCTTCCAGCGTCCTCTTTTTAGCAGTGACTTCTCTAAAATTCTCAATTTTCAAAGTATTTATATAAGTCTTTCTCAATGTCATCCGATCATCGAGCTGGTGGTCTTCCATTAGCTCGGATTCCCTCAGACTTTTTAAATGTCAGGTTTTTCAGGTCATGACCTCGACATTTAAAAAACCTAAGGAAACCTACATTAAAGTTTAGCAATTGTAGGATAAAATAGTTTTTATTTTTATTCCAATACTATGTAATAATAATGAATTTTTATTAAATTTTAGGAGATTCCAACTAATATTTCTATTAAATTTTGAAATTTATGAAGGCAATTTTAAGATTAAGACTTTGAAATGAATTGGTTGAATAATAATGCGCAGAGAAAGATTAACAATATAAGGCAGGGGTGGCCAGACTTTTTCAGGGTGCTGACTACTTTTAATTTTTTCAAGGAGTTGTGGTCCACCCAGTGTCAGTGGCACTCACAAAGTCAGGAGAGGGGTCCACGGGCCCGGACCCTCCCTCATAACCCCTCATTTTTTTCCGATGCATTATAGTCCCATGTATATAGTATATAAAATGTAATAAAGTATTTGATATTGGTATTTTTCATTTGTTAATGTTAATTATTTATTCAGTAATTTATTTTTTCCTGTTTTTTGTTCTCGACAATCAACCTCTAAACCCTCGACCCCTTCCCTTTAAAAATTCTAGTGTACGCTACTGCTCAATGTCGAAGGTGTGGTAAAGTAAGAAAAAGGTTATTATTATAACTTAATAAGTACGGAATATGTACTTACCTACAGAACAAAAATAAAAAACAACATTTTTAAAATCACTTTTACAGCAAAACGCAAGATATAAACTTAATAATAGTAGCCCCAAATATAATTATATCAAATGATACATTTATTATGAAACAATTCAAAATACATTAAAAAAATAAAACCTTTTTATCTAAAGTTAGTTTTTGTTGTTATAGTCAATAGAAGGCTTAGTCTGCATACTGTCAACCAATCTTGAATCTTCGGTATATAACTAATAACTAATAACTATAACTAACTAACTTCGGTATATAACTATAATTCGGTAACTAACTGATAAAATTTTTATGCGGTCACCCAAAAGTGTCTTAACTGTCCACCGGTTAATCGCGATAGACGTAATGCCCACCCCGGCTTTAGTAGATCAATGCTTTCAAGCTTTCAATTTTTGCTACTCAATTTTCCATCATAATTTTCCATCGCCCCCCCCCCAATACAAATAACAATGTATTGAATGCAATAATAATGTTCTTTGAAGCTAATGCTACAATATGACTTTAATTACTAACAGTAAATATTATAAAGATAAGGATTAAATTCTGTATATGACAAGCTCATTTGAGTCGCTCGTAATTATTAAACTTGTTTTCAATTTAGTATTAATAAATTTAGCATCAAATGCATTGACAGTTTTAATACATTTATCAGTAAATCAGTGGAAATAGGGTATTTTATTTTTTTTTAAATATGCCAGAAAAAACATATTTTGTGTTTTGCTTCCTTTTGGTTAATTAATATTTATTTAAATCTTTCAATCTCAACTTTTCAAAATACTCACGCCCCTCACTTAGAGATATCAAGCCCCCCCCGAGAGGCGCTTCCCCCAGTTTGAGAAACGCTGCCTAAACTGGTTTACTCGTACATCGTATGGGCTGCTGTAAGCAGGCCACAACGGGCACTGATGTTACCTTTTTTCTATATTTGATTTGCATATATTTTTAAATTTTATTGTGCGATTATATTAGTGCTAGTGTTTTCAAGAGATGCAGTTTGTCCATGTTACTGAAATAATTCTCACCTGGGCTTTTCCTTGTGGTAAAGAGGGAATTTTTTATTAAAGCAGGTATTCAGATTTTTCAAAATATTCGATAAAAAACATGGATTGGCAAGGCAATATGGAATTCTTGCTTAAAAAGAAATGAAATTTGTGTGAAAGATAATTCAAAAAAGTCGATATTATCTCTGTCCCCATTGCAATGTAAGACTGAGTATTACACTATAATTTAAATTGTGTGTGCATATATATACATGCACACGCACAAATTTTTAACCGCTTGAAACTTTTACACAAACATGGTTTTTTTTAATGAGAGAACATGGTTTTTTTATGAGAGAAATTTTTTTAAGTATGTGAATCATTCTTCATAGCATTCTCATTAGACTTATAAAAAGCAAACATATAGAGACTTTTGTGTTCCACAATAATAAAATAAAAAATTGTGTGAAACTTTTAAAGTTGAAAATTAAAATTAAATTCTTCCATTTTCGCATTTTGTTAAGTATTATGCTTAATTATATGCAATAAAAAAGTGTGCCATTTTTGGCACGTTTTGGGCAAAAAAATTGCCCACACGCTTAAGGAGTTAAAAAAATAGTCATTAACTCACACGTTTGTGACAGATATTTTATTTTACTATCAATTATTTTTTTATAAAAGAAAAGTGTAATAAAATAACCTGTGCTGTTTTTTAACAAAACGGACGAAAAATTTAAAAATGATCCGAATATTATTCATTGCTAATTTTAAACTGTTCGGTCTAATGAAATGAACTGTTAGCGGACTACATTGAGTTTTGAATTTTCGAATGAATGATTTGTTTCCACACGGTTATAATAAAATCAATTATTATCCCTTTACTGAGAGATTATATTTCACGGCCGTTAATTTCCGTACACTGCTCAGATAATTGGATCGCTGTTCAATTCAATTTATGGGTTCTTCAATAAACACGGGAATCTACGAAAAATGGAAAAACGTTATTGTTTGTCAAATCTACCATTATCTTACATTAAGTGAGGATTTTTCTTTTTTCTAGACATTATTTATTTTCCCACTCTTAATTGTGCCTTTTTTTCAACAAAAAAAAATCTGTTTAGGATTATATTTTTCAATTTTTACTGTTGATAATGTCAATATTTTACATTAATTTGATTACAAAATCATTCGAATATTTCCTTTTGGTAAGATTTTAATATCAGTACACTTCCGGCCAAGTTTTAAATTTTTGCCAGTTTGAGCAATAACATAACCATATAGTTACCATGATTACCTAGATTTTATCGTTTGGTACTGTATTTACTATATGTTTACGCTTATATACGTTATCATATTTTTATTCTTATTGCAGTAACCCTATTAGTTTCAAGCGATTAATTCATTTTTTAAAATCTTCAACCATTTCTGTATTGGATGTCGTTGTTGTAATCTTCATGTTTTTTATTTTTGCAAATTCTTTCTGTGGAATTATGGATATCTCGAAAATTATTGGTGAGTACCAAGATCACCTTTTTAAAAAGATTATAGGCCTTTTTCACTAGCCTAAAAAATTATTTAAATTCGTTCTTTTGAACAATTTTTATTTCTAGAGGTTCGTCTTATTTTTTTTTTTCAATCCTATTTAAGGTTTCGCTGATTTCGACTGTTATGAAATGTGATAGAGACACGAAAGTTGTTACTGAAGCAATGCATGGAATTGAATGAACGAATTTCTAATTGTTGATCTTATGGTGAAAATTTACATTGTCATAAAATTAAATCTCATAGGCAGAGTTCTTTTTTTTTTAAATCGTAGCAAAATGTGCGAATATTTTTTGTTTTACTTTCAATAAATGATTTCCTATTTTTTTTTCCTAATTCCACATAACCTCTTGAAATCCACTTCCACTCTTTTTTTAATACTTGATTCTTTCGGCCATTAATTATTTCTTAATAATTTTGTACTGCACCATTTTTTGAAATTTTTTATTTCTTTCTCAGCATTTAGATATTGCTAATATTCTCTTTTTTGTATCTGAATACTAATACATTTTAGTTTCATTTTACATAGAAAAATGTAAATACACATATTTCTTGTTATTTCACTTTTTAAATCTTTTTTTTTTCAAAATGTTTGTAATTCTACTGTCTTTATAAAGATTTAGCCTTTTTTTTTCTTTACAAACTATTTTTGTGTCTGTCTGTGCGAGGTGGCGTACTTTGGATAAAACAGTTATTTTACTTTAAAATAAGTCTTTGGTTAATAGATTAAAACATAAAAAATTAGTTCCTTTGGTTTCGCCTAAACTGTATAGACTTCTCAATATAAAATTAAATCTTATGTACTAGGCCTGTTAAAAGTATCCGACCTTAAATTTACCCGCTCACAGTAGAGATTCTAAAACGGCGCCTCTATGTGATGAAAATTTATTAAATAGTAGTTATTTTTCTAATTTCAGTTTGAATTTGTAATGTACGTAATTATATACTGAATTTTTGGCTGTACCCTAATTTATCTATTTATTTCTTTTTGTAACCAAAGTTGATTGTTTTTGTTTTATAAATAAATAACATGGATTTCGGTATTATTTTTTTTGCACGGTATTTGATGAAGATTTAGAGATTTTTTTATCTTACACGGTTTATTAAAAATGTGGAACATATCCACAAATTTATTAAGAGTCGCATGCATTCTGCATGATCATCTGAAGAACTTACATACCGAATAAAAAAAAAGAGTTGGATGTGCAATATCTGTAGGGATACAAAAAAATTGACAATTACAAAAAAACAATTGAAATTTCTAAGGAAAAATTTCCAAAACATGAAATTCTAACATATAAGTATTTCTTTTTGTAAACAGCGATATATTCTTACACTGACATACCTGACCTCTTAATGCCAAAACGTTCAGAAATATCTAGAAATAGTATGATTCCTTTGATAGATTTCACTTTCTACATATTTTTTCCTCAGTATTGGCGAAAATCTATTATTTAGAGGCGGAAAATACTTCAATATTTTTTTTCCTTCGGCGTGTTGGCTTAGGGAAGAAATTTCTCCTATTTTACTGCATGTTTGACAACTTTTTCCTATGTCCAATAATTCGTTGTTTTCCTTTAAAATACAGATGAATGCTTCAACGCTTTTTAAATATCAAATTATTTGTTTTACATTGATGTTGTATTTATGTAGTTATATTGTATAAGTTGCAATTATTACTTTTATTGTATAACATAATTTACTGGAATGAAAGACAGATTTCCAGAGTAAGTTAATTCTTTAAAATAAAACACACACACATGATTTTTGGCCCCAAAGCATTTCTTTTGTTCTTCACATTCATAGTTCAGTACAACTGTTTTTAAGCAAATAAAAATTTAATACTTATCTATGAATCAGTTGATATGGAATTTTTTACAAGATTAAATGCGTTTCCCGTCTTATTACAAACAAAACAAAGATACACATGTTAAATACAACGATGTATTTTGACATAAATTATAAGAGACTTTCTCTGTAGCAGTTAATTATATAGAAAACAATTATAAATCTTTTAAAATTGTTTTCAAATTTTTTTTTTCTAATTTCTTCTAATTCACTTTTAATTAAGTGGAAATCTGTAATAGAAAAAAAATAACGCAAACATTACTTTTCCTTTTATTTCAAGTTTTAATTTTATCTCTTTTTTTAACTCATCAGTCTTTTTTTTTATTTAAAAATTTTATTGCTTAAAAATAGCTATCGTAATACTTATATATATATATGAAAACTGCAAAGAACTGAGTGTAGTTTCTTAAGCGAACTTCAGGTCGTCACATGAACTTGAAAAAGCATTCGAAGCAGCTCTTTTTTTAAAATAATAGGTTTAGCAATGAAAATCACAAATATATTTTTCATTGGTAGAAATATATACCGTTATATTTACTTTTTATTTGCATTACCATATGTAAAATACTATAAGTATTATTGCACACACGTGTATAATATATATATGTAATATTCCCAGTAATATAATCCTTTTAAATAACTTTTAACTATCTTTAGTCCATCCCTTCAGGACCAAACTTCAATTAATAAATTAGCCAGCGCCTAACGAGAATATTTTAAACTACATCTAGCTACCCACTCGGATCATGTGATTTGAGCCGCCTATAAATAGCGAGATTCCTGGGGACCGTTCTCTTTTCTCTTCTGTATTTACTGCAACATGTAGCCAGCTGCAGCTCATTGTGCATTCGTTTTCTTTGTTTTGTGTCGTCCCTGTAATGTTTTATGTGCTTAAGATGTGGAATTAAACAGATTTGAATAACCCCATGACTGCCTCGTGGATAATATTTATTATGCCTCACCAATCTCATATAAAGTATTCATTACAACATCGCCATATATTACGTATATATATATATATATATATATATTATACACGTGAGTGTGTACAATAATACTTATGTTGTTTTACATATGACAATGCAAGTAAAATGTAAATATAACAGTATATATTTCTGCCAATGAAAAATATACTTGTAATTTGCTGTGTTAAACCTAATATTTTAAACAAAGAGCTGCTTCGAATGTTTTTTCAAGTTCATGTAACAACTTGAAGTTCACATAAGAAATTACACTCAGTTCTTTTTTCATACGATGTGCGTTTGTTATGAACTGGCTCAAAAATGCTGTCATCAGTACATGAGTCAAATATGTCTAGCTCAAATATCGGCTTTGACTCAAATGAAGATTCATTCGTTATTAACGGCCTCTGTTAATTTCTTTCGTGTTACAATATTTGTTATTAGCAGTTGTTTTTTTAGGTTCTCCAGTAGCTTATATAATTCTTGATATCTTGCCATAGGAAAATTAAGATTACGTTGAAATTTTAATACCGACTCTATGTCAGGACCATGAGTAACAAATTGTTGTTCTATACTTATAGCAAATTTCAAGCCCTGCGAATTAAATCAGCTGTTAATAGCTAAATTTTATCATCAACTTCATTTTTAGCGTTTTTCTTATTATCAAAACCTTTAATAAATTCAATCAAATCATTCTCATCCAAAGGGCATGAGTTCCCAAATTTTTTTTGGAATTCGTGCTAGAACAAAAGGCTCGTGTAAAAAAAATCGTTAAATTCATATAACGTGTTATTTGAAAATCGTGTAAAAAAAGACTGTGCATAAAAATAGTTGGGTGAACGCTCTTTTTTAAAGTAAAGATAATGTAACTTATTTGTACCAAGTATAGGACACTTTGAAATACTTACATTTTTAAATAAATATAGATTTTTTTAACTGGGCAATTAAGCGTAAGTTATAAATGAATGAATACTTATTCACATTTAAATAATAGAATTAAATTTAACCGGATTATCTTTAAATTGACCTTGGACTTAAAGAGAGAAAAAGGGAAATAAATAAAGAACACTTAAAATAATTATGTTTTGAAGGATATTACATTGAACTGAGATGTTTTCAAAATCAGCAAAGAAATCATTCTATATGTTATATAATATATCAAGATATCGAATGAGAAATTTAATTTATAGTCAAAACAAAGGAATTGTTCTTTACTATATCCCAAGTTGTTTACTATATCCCCCCCGGTTAAAAAAATATAGAAGAAAATGTCAGATTTAAATGTGTTCAAAAGTCGATACTGGTACTAAAAATAGAAGACGTTTTAAATTTTCCAAGGATTAAAAAGAAATACAATACCGAATAGTTGGAATGTAAGGATGAAAGAGCATTCTTTGTGTGTATTAAGTCTCACGTTACAAGAAATGGAGAACAAAAGATTGTGCATTGAAACTAAAAAAAAAAGGCTGTTTCATTTACTTTTCCAGATACTATCAATAACGTTTGGAGGAAAGATTTCTTCACACAAAGGTGTTGCTCATTCTGAAAAGCAATCTCACGTTCCAAGAGATAAACGCTTTAGTTTCTCCTCTATCGTTTAATCTTCAAAGCTCTTCAATGCAAATATTCGTGATTCAATGTTAAGATTGCTTTACGAGATAAATTGTATTTTTCTTCCTTTCTTGATTCTGAATGTTGATAAACGTATTAAAGTCCGATATTATTTCAGAAGATTTGAATATATAAAGATAGTTGAGTTATTTTTCATTGCATTATTATGAAGCCAAAATTAATTTAAAACAAAATAAAATGATTTTACTTGTACCAATACTTTATTGCATATTTTGTGAACAAGAAATCTTGAAATATTATTCTTAGTTTCACAGACTTGTGAAATTGGTATTGCGTACACAATTGTGCATCAGGAAAAAAGACAGGGAATACAGGGAATTAACACTTGTTTTGTTGAGTATATCATTTTATCAAATGTAATTTTCACTTCCATTAAACGTATCTACACAAAATACTAAAACCCACTTTCAAAAATAGTAAAATGCTTTGAATAAGTGTACATTTAAACCATGCATTTTTAGATCATAATATATCCGATCATGAAAACTGGAACAATATTTGTACAGAGTAAGAGGACTCAACCCTTATTTCGACCGGGCTATATACACATGACAACTATTTCACGCGGGCCGCAACACGAGGATTGTTTGGCGGATAGTGGCGCTTTAAGATCAAGGACATTTAAAAAGCAGAAAATTGTTCAAAATCTTAAAATTCATGATTTTGAATTATGTTTTTAAATTACAATAATCTCTGTTCAACTCAGTTTATAATAAATAGGTTATATGCATTTTTTAAACAGTTATGAGGTAATTGAAGATTTTCTTTCATCAATAATTTCAAGCTTCTCGTTTGCATTTCACTGTCATAAAAACAAAACTACTATTGTAGTTTGAAAATTTGATATTTTCTTTTGACAAAGCTTGGCTAGTTTTTTATTTCAGATATTAATTTAACAAGTGCAAGATGTGAGTTTTCAATGAATTCCATACTGAATTCAGTGTTATTTATCTACAATTTCAAGATTGCTTGTGCATTTTTATTTCAAACTTTTGCACAAGTACTTTTTGATTTTACTAGAAAAATTATGTTAACAAATTACTGCATTTATCAAACAGTAGATCGGTATCCTTTAAGATGCGCTCTAACAATTTCTGCATCAATTTATATGTTATCCTAGGCAATATCACATGTTAATCAATATGTATAATGTAACAAATTGTAAAGAATGTTTTTTTGTTTCTTGTGCATTGTGTGATATAACCAACGATAAAATATTTTGTCGCTGTTGCAAAGATTTTTTTTAAGCAAGCCAATTTTTCTTGTCTGGAAAGAGATCTTTAGAAAAAGAGCAATTGAAAGATTTGGGCTTAGTAAAAAACAAAATTATATATATATTTTTTTATATACAACATTTTCTCGACACATCAAACAAAGATTTTGACCCATGTTTGTTTATGTCTACGAAACAATCAAGATTCCAATCGTCTAAAACAACATATATTCTCATTTAACACATATGAAATATTTTTTCTTGGAAGACATGAAAATTAATCAACAATTAGTTTCACAGATAAAATGGTCGCTATACTTCACACTTATTTGTTATCACTAGCAATTGGAATTACCAAAAAAAAAAGTTAAATCGTAATTTCTACCAGCACGATATCGATAGCATAAATTTATATACTTGCTTTCTTGATTGATAGAATTTTTCGCTAAATTTCTGAAACATTTTTTATAAACAATTTACTTTGTTAGTGCAACGGACCATGACCGGGCCACTCAGACAAGTACGGTAGACCTCTGGTTGAGTATCGCTGGTATAGAGTATTAACGGAATCAGAGTAAAAATTACAATAATTTGTAAATATTACAATCATGAAATACATGCAATTAAAATATGGAAAGTGAAATATAGATACAATGAAAAAGAGAATAATAAAGTTATGCTGTCTTAACATTTTTATTCTTTTCTATTGAAAATAGAAAATGGGAACTTATGGAATAATGTTTAACTAAAAGTAACATGGCCAAATCATATGTAAGGCCAAATTTCCGTAATTTCTGTACAAAAATTGTAGAATTTTCAATAAATTTGGTTACATAATATAGAAAAATCACATTCTTTATATAGAAAAATCACATTCTTTATATAGAAAAAAATCACATTCTTTATATAGAAAAAAATTAGTTTTTTATACAATAGATATTAAATACAATGCGCGGATTTTGAAGAAGGTGTACCTGAATTACAGTTACATCACATTTGTTTACAGTTTTGAAATTCAATTTTCTAGCGTTCTATTTATCGAATTTTCTTAAATAATGCCTCTATGAATGCAGCAAACTGGTCTCTATTTTTTAAAAGTAAAATAAAAATAAATGCGAAATTTAAAACACCTTTACATCCCAGTTATCTTAAGACTTTTCACTATACATGTTATAAAAACAACATCATATATACATTTTATCATGAAATGTTTTACTCAATATCTGCTCTAATTCAAGCAATGAAAATGTTTGTAAATATTGTTTTTTTTTAAGGGGACATGGTACGATTTAAGCAAACATTCTTATTTTAAGCATGTTCAAAATTCTTTTGGCTGCCTCCTATGTGTGTATACTATATAAAATAGATTTTGTGATAAAAATTTCATAACAAGCTAGCCATTTAATTTTTTAAGGAAAAACTTGAGAGCTTTTTGAAGGGATTTTAAAATGCTACTCAACTTACAAAAGTTTACATAAAAGCAGGAAATTTGATTTACACGTACGTCAAACTATATACAACAAAAGTTGGCATGGGTTTGAGGATAATATGGTTGGTATTTGTACAATACTTCTTTTTATGAATGCTTATTGAAAATTCCTTAAAAAATGTCTAAATTCCGAGTTCAATTATTTTAAAAAAAATAAGTATTGCTTTGATAGAAAAATGCCTACCAACTTTTATTACATGTACTATTAGCAATAGGCAAAAAAAATGTAATTATTAGGGAACAGCACAATAGAAAAAAAAGTCTTAGCATTTTAAATGAAGAACTAGTTATTTTATTTTTCTCTGAGATAACTAAGTATAAATTTTTGATTTGCATTAGGGATGTGATAAAAAACGACCGTAAAAGCTATCATAATTCAGTGTTTCTTAAGTGTAGAGCTTTGAACTTTCGTGAGGTTATAGGAAAGATTATAAAGAATAATTTAGGCTAAAAAAATTAAATTTGATTTTTTTGACCGATTTTTGTCATTTGAATCGTATTGTGTCCCATTAAACGAAAAACATCAAATTATTTTAGATAGAGAAAAAAATAAAACAAATCATGTGCCATATCCTATACGTCCATCATATATTACTAATAAATATCTATCATCCGCAATTCTAAGTTTCACTGGAGAATACTCTACATAAGAATTGCATCTTCTTTCTGAAAGCAAGAATAATACGTTCGTCTTGCCAAATCTTATTGACCTACTCTGAAAGAAGGGTTCCATTGAATTGGAGCTAAGATTCGCGTAATGATCATTGATATAATACTCCTTATGTAAGGCGTAGAAGCGTTTGTGAAGGGTGAGCAAACTATCTTCTTACGAAAGGTCACTGTTTGAGTGCTGAAAGTCCCATCAATTTGTTCCGACTGACATGTTTCCCTTTGATCCGTCAAGATTTTTTCTTTGTCCCTGCTTTTGATATTACGTGGATATAGATACAGTTAGCTACGAGATTATATAATACTTAATCAGCTCTTCCGTATTGATTCTACATAGTGGCTCAAGCCATAAATTCTTTGTTTTCAGCAATATGCAAGCACTGTTAAAATTTTTGAGATAATATTTAACATTAAATAAGATTTTTAAGTATAACTTAATATAAAAACAGGAATCATTCTATGCCAGGGAAACTCAACCTTTTTTCCTGCCGTGTCATATACGTATAGCAAATATTTCATGCGGGCCGCAAAATGAAAATTGATGGAAAAAACATCATTAGACCAAGGCAATGTTGAACACTTAAAATGTGGAAAATTGATCAAAATGTGAAAATTTATTTTTGGCTTTTAATACTATATATTAATTTCCATCAAAGACACACAAAAGGTTTCTGCGTTTTTATGCATTTTCTACTGAGTTATGGGGTAGTTTCGGTTCCTTTTTGTTCGCGACCATACAAACAAAACTGTTAAGCCGTTTCATAATTTTTTTTCTTTTGACAAAGCATTTTATTTTTATTTCAAACATTAATTCATCAAATGCAGAATTGCAGCAAATAGGAGTTTTGACTAAAGTCAGTATTATTTGTTTATAATTAAAATCAGTTTCACACCCATATAAAATGGTCCCTCAGTTCATTCCCTATTTCACTGTTATTTGTTACTACTAACCGTTAGTTTCAAATAGAAAAAAAATCTTGCAATTCACTCCATTAAGAAATCGACAACAAAATGGATCGATTTGATTGCTTGATTGTGAGATTAAAATTTGCCCACTAAAATTTTAATACATTGTTCTTAAATAATTGAATTTTTTATGGCAATGAATCATGAGCGGGCTACTCAGAAAAGCCGGTGGGCCACAGGTTGTGCATCACTGGTCTAAGCCAGTGATTCCAAAGTGTTCTATATAGACCCCAGGGGTCTATGACAGCATTCAGGGGGTCCACGTCAGCAAAAATTAATTTGGGGTCCATGAGGTGTAAATGGGGGTCTGCGATAGTGACTCTCATTAAACAAGATCGTGACTTTAATTTTAAGAGAAAATTTAATTCATTGGAAAACAGATTTACCTGTTTAACAAATGTATTTACTAAATTTAATGAAGTTAATTTGCAGTTACAAAGGCCATCATTTTTCGGCGTTTCTTGCCATAATTAAGCTAAGGAGTATAATATTGGACGTCCCGAATTATTTTCCCCAGTTTTTCAATTTGTCACACACAATCTGCCCGGAAACTAACGTTTTAACCTACGTTCAACATTTAAATGCCCTTTATTCAGATTTTGAAACTAGGTTTGAGAATGCTTTGACTAATATATATGGTAATACCACAGTAGGCAATTAATCAATATAATCCCATTGAAAGAAAAAAAAATGTCATATTACTAGAGGAACTGATCGGAATAGGCACTAATAAGATTTGAAAGTAAAATTTAGAAACCGATATCAGCTATTTTAAAAGCACCAGAATGAATAAAACACCAGATTCATCTCTCCCATTAAAAGCATCTGTTTGTTGCTCAGTTACTTTATGTAACAGTTTTTTTTTGTATTAAATTTTAATTCCATTAATTAACATGCATGTCTTGAGTTTAAAACATTATACTTCACGACAGTTAGAAATTTATATCTTGTAAAGTAAGCTATATATATATATATATATATATACCAGCTGTCAAAAAGACATTTTATAAATTTGCAAAAATTCATTATTAGGTAAGTAGGGGTCCACCCGAAACCGAAAAACATGACAAGGGGTCTATGAAACAAAAAAGTTTGGGAACCTCTGGTCCAAACGATACACGCGCATTACTCTTATCTAAGACTGAAGTTAGGTACTATGTGGTAAAATGTACGTTATAATTCAAGGAAAAACTTTCGAAATTTAACTTGTTTACTGTTCCTAACTGGCCTGGGTGGTTTTTCTTTATATAAGAAATAAATATGAGAGAGAGAGAGAGAGAGATAAAAACTTTTTTATGGTTATGTTGAGCAATATGTTTTGATTCTCTGAATCTTTTAGAAATAAGGAATAAAATATTAAAGCTCTTAACAACAATTGCGTTTTTTTTTTAAACTTAATGCATTTGTACCAGGTACAGTAATCGCAGTAAAAATACCTTACTATTATTTGTGTTGCTCTAAAGTATTTCTTTCGTTACCAAAATACACTATAAATGTGTTTCTAGTAATCTTAAATGTTTCATTAGTAATATAGTCCGTTGTAAAATTATCGAATGAAAACAAATAAAAATCTTACATGACGCTTTGTTAGAACATTCTCTGCAGTAAATGATAAAGTATTTTTTGGAAAACAACTCTAACATAATTCTCAAAAATGTAGGACTTCTACATCAACGCATTCATTTTAAATGCTGAATAGAATATCATAATTTGTAGATTACTGAAGAAAAATAGAACAAAAATGCTGGCGACCTAGATTGATATTTAATATGAAGAAAATGATCTGAAATAACTACACAAATATTGTTATGACTTTGGATTTTTCAAGTTTCCTTTTTCAAAATTTTAATAAAGAAAATATTTTTTAAAAAATACATTTAACGTATATAAAAACATATAGATAAAAGTTTAATAGATAGTACTTTTTTACTTTAAATAAACCTTACAAAGAAATTAAATTTATTTTTGCTTCTAGAGTAATTGTGTTTTGTAGCGTAATTTTTTAAAGAGATGTTTTCATCTTTCATATTTGATTGATCATTTTGAATATTTGTTAGCTAAATTTAAGTTTCTGGTTATAAAATGAATGTTATCATTGTGCGTGCGGGTAAGAGAGAATGCATAGTATAATCCTTGTTCAAAGAATATATTATTTCGTTTTTCGTAATATATTTACAAGAAATAAAAATTTAGCCTTTGTGTTAGAACTCTAAATTCATATGAACAATGAAATAAAAAACTCATTTTGTGAATAGTTTGTCTGGACTTTTGTAATATAAAGGGTGTTTTGAACCATGCATTTAAATTCATGTTTAATTAAATTACATTCAGGATAACAAATCTGCTTATTAATGAGGTAAAAATATTGAAATAACAAAAGTACAAGGTAATATTTTTAGTTCATAAGTAAAACACTTAAATTTGTAATGTAATTTCCCGACAAAACAAAGTGAAATGCACAAAAGAAATCATTAAAATAAGTCACGCATTCTACATTTTCTTTCCCTTTTTTTAAGTTTTATTGTTTCTCTAACTTTTTTGCACTTTTCTTGCTAAACTGCTGTGTGGCATTATTTAGGAGAAGAAAAGAAACATTAATTTTTTATATTGTTTTTGGCACCGTTTCTTTTCCAGCTTGATGAAAATTTTACTTTGAAACACATTTGTTCTGACAGTTTTGCTGAAAAAAATATGTCAGCGCAACGGATTTTCATGTAAAGCAAATCTATAAATTTTTTTTATTAAAAAGAATTTTTGTTTTTTAAGGAAACCAGGACATCATATACTTTCAAAAAATCGTTTTTCAATTTTAGTTCTAAGAAACAGTGCATATTTTTCTGGACCTAAAATTGTATAATACTTATATGTTTGTTGATAAAATAGCCCTAAAATATAAAAAATAAAAATGTAAACAAATGACCACGCCCATTTTGACTCTTAGTTTTTTTACTTTTTCTCAAAAGCATATTTTTTTTTTGCATTTAGGTAGATTTTAAAAATAAAAACTTTTGCACTATAAGATCACAGATTTTTTATATTTCTATACAAGATGCCTATGCATATAGTGAACCTAATTTTTTTCTGCTAAAATAGTGCCTAAATTTTTAAAATGGTTTTATGCATGAAAAAAGCAGAAAAATAGAAATTTCCCAAATTTCAAAAAGTTTCATAATTTTTTTAAAGAAACTATACTAAATTTTCACTAAAAGAAATAGGTTCAATGCCTTTTGTGTATTATTTTATATGTGTGTAAAAAATGTTTTGCATAAAAGAAAGATACTTTTTTAAAAAAATGGTACCATAAGTATGTATTATGAGTTCTCAAAAATTATGTATTACTTAAATTAAGTAGGAAAAAAACTTTTGAACTAAAAAGTTATTTTTGTAGTTCTACAGAATAATTAAATTATTTTTATTAAGAACGTAAGATATCTAAGCTCTATTGAAAATTTAAAAGATATATGTCTCATAAACAAAGGTCTTAATTTTGGCATTTTACACTTCCGAGCATGTCCTGGTTCCCTTAAAGAAATTAGTTATGAGATTACAGAAACTAATGAGCACACAGTGTTGTTTTAAAAGCTGTAAATAAGAGAGACAGTGAGAAAATTGTCTGTTTTTTTGTCTGAGTAATTTGTAAGTCTTAAAATGTTGATATGTAATCTTTACGCTTCCGAACTTTTGAAACGGATTATATTTATATAGAAATTTCAATACATTATGACCAGTCAGCTTAATATGAAGTAAGACTACCCTTCATTTTTATACCCCCTCCCCTCCTCCCCAACGAGTCTTTGAAGAGGCAAGATGTTGATAGGTAATCTGATGTGTCTGATACCAGACATTCACCTACTGATACTGCAATGCTTTATATTACGAAATGGTAGCGTGGCAACACACAAATCCGAATTTTCAGGGGGCACCATAAATGTTAATTTGGAATGATGTCAGATGAATTCGGAAGCCGAATCTGTGGAATTAAAATTCACCAAAACAAGCTTCCAACCATTCCCTGAAGATTCAGTCCTTGTGAGATGGACCATTGACGTCATCATTCACCGAGAATATTTTTGCCTTAAAAGGATATTTCTGGTCTGCCAAGATGTTCATATAGCTCACAGGTAATGGACTATTCTATAAGGATGATGGGTTTAATGTGCAAGATACAAACATTTTCTTAACTATGAAACAAACACCATTATCTTGTATTTGGCTAAATGTGCAACCGGTTGCAAGGGTGTCCGTTTGTATTCACACTTTTGATTATCTATTTGATTAACCAGAAAGCAAGCTTCGTCGGACCAGGGGATTTTCTTCCTTTCTTAATGCAATTGTATGCCGATGCACTATGGCTTTTGGCGATGACATGCCGTCAGCGGAAAGTTGCGATTTGGGTTCAGTGTACAAATACGCTGCACTGTTTATTGTGACACACTGTCTAGGCCATTACTGTTGTAGCTGCTGCAGTTATATTGTCTGTTGTAGTTGCTGCTGTTATTGGATGTCGCGGCTGCTTTTGAAATCGGCTGTTCTAGCTGCTTTTGATATTGACTTTCTAGCTACTTTTGATATTGACTGTTCTAATTGCTGCTTATTTCAAACATTGTTGCCTTTCGGTCTCATAAAACAAAAAGTAACGGTTTCCTCAATCCTTTGGAACTAATGTGCCATGGGTTCACATATCACTGACATCCAACGTATCGTTTTTAATGCCGTATGTCGTCGTGTATATATATATATATATATATATATATATATAATGGATGATGACTGATTTAGTAAAGATTGCGACGAATTTAGTAAAGAATTTTTCACAGCGTGGCCGGTGTTGGTTTTTTCGTATACGGTTACTATTTATGAGGGTTGATGATGCCGGTTCATTATTATGGAGGAAGCAGTCGTCGAACAGTTATTCTTCTTTATTAAACATTTAGCATGGAAGACATTTAGATGGACGTACTGACAAATAGACATACACATACAACACAAACACTAGCTGCAGCACACTATATGATGGCAAGAGCGAAGAAGAAGAGAGCGTAATCGTGTGCTGCAATTTTTTATACTAGTGGTGAAGGTCATACGATTCTTTTGTAACAGGAGTCGTGATTGGATGCAAATGCGCTCGAGCAATTATATTAAGATTAAGATTATGCACGCGAGCAATTAGATTAAGATGCGAAAGAACTAGGAAATAATTAGCGGGTAAAGTTAAAGAGAGTTAGAAGAAGTCATTATATATATATATATATATATATATATATATATATATATATATATATATATACGAGTTCACAAAAATTATTCTTCATCTAGTAGTACATCCAACCAATAATGCTAATGTAATCTAAAAGTGATATTTCAGGAGTTTAATTAGTATTAATGTTGGTAAGTGTGGACAAAATGCTCATTTTATTAATTGCGTTCAGTGAAGTAATGCCTTTATCATCTGTAAAGTGTAATTTAGTGAATTGTTAAGAATTCTTAAGATGATACAATTTTGAAATTCAAATGATATCTATTTCTTTTCATATTTATTTCTCTTCAATCTAACTTATTTTTTAAATTGAATTTCCTTCGTTATTTTGAATTAGTGTTCACCATTGACTGATAGTCATAAAATAGGTTTCTTTTCCTTTTGTCTTGAATAGAGTGATTCAATCCAATTCAAAATCCATATGAATCTCTTGTCAAAATTTTAAAAAAAATTTTACGCTTATTTTGCTTACCCAATGAAAAACAAACGACTGTGTATTTTTATTCTCATTATCCTAATGAATCAAACAATTCTTAGAAATATTTTTGAACCCACAAAACTTCTTCTCTTTTTTCGAAGTATATTTCAATAAGATATGAATTTTAAGGAAAAGATTAATTATTCTCATTTCCACTGTAGATCGATTCTGTTTAAGCCATTTTACTGATTATATTTGGTTAGTAAGTAGAGCAAAAATGTTTGCTACATTCTAGTCATTTTTTAAATTATTTACTTTAAGAATATTTTTAGTTAACTCAGTGCTTCTCAAACTGTGGGGGCGCACTCCTGGGGGGGGCGTAATAACTCTACGAGGGGCATATTGAAAAGTTGAAAACAAAAGATTATTTTTAAAATAAACTATTAATTTTCTGAAAGTAAACAAACAAAATACATTTTGATATAATAAAAAATAAAATGCACATTTACACTGATATAATACCCTTATAAATGTATCAGTGCTTCACAATGTATTTTATGAATAATTTAACAATAACAAGGTAAGAACAAGTTTAATAATTACCAGTGACTTCATGGGCTCGTCATACACAAATTTATGTACAAAAATTAACACATCTTAATAATTTGTATGGTTTATAATTAATCCCTTAACTGCTGATTAAAAGGGATGTGATTCGCTCCCCAGTGCCTCAGTTTTTCACGTAGACGCGTATATGTGATGTATTGGGGGAAGGGGAAGGAAATGCGGAATAAATATAATGAAATTCTCTGATATATAAGTAAATCCTTCACAAACACTGTCCAATGTCCTTTTGCAGCATTTCGAAGCCTTCTGATAATTTTATGGATATCAGTACACAGAAATGATAGTACTTCGGAATCACGTATATATACGTCCGGGGCATTTAAAGCACTAGTTGAGCGAGACATAAAATACAAAGGGGACACTTAAGACGTTAAGTAGTATTGTAGCTTTAACGTCAAAGTATAG
>BMAO01016878.1:0-18250 GCA_019973975.1 Trichonephila clavata | reverse complement strand
AAAGATATTTTCAAACTTTGTTTGCGAGATTTTTCAAATTTTTTTTCATTTATGTGCTTCTGACAAATCTTTTAAACTTTATTCGCTTCCGACAGAGGGTTTGGGAACCCACTCTGGATCACGTCATACATCCTTTGCCAACGTTTACTATTTTCGTCCGTCCAATGCATGGCCCGGGGTAAATAGTGTTGTCCAATCTCTAAAATTTCTTTCAATCGTGCTTCGGTGGGTTCACCGCGCATCACTCGTTCTTGAAACACCATCGATTTCAATAAAACGTGAATCACACAATCATGAGGGGACTCTTTTCCCGAGAACACACTAAACAATCTTGTTCACAATAACATGCATCCGAAACAGCAGACATGGTCGGACACGATCGATTGAAAAGAAACAAAATTTCAAAGCACACTACACTAGACGAGTAAATGAAATGAGGGGGTGGTAGAAGGCTTTTAAACTTGAAAAGAACACAGAGTCCACGCAGCACAAGAAGAGAAAAACTCTAGCTAGACGAGAAATTAATTTATCCTTATAAAAAAAAAAAAAAAAAAAAAAAAAATTTTTTTTTTTTTTTTTTTTTTTTTTTTTTTTTTTTAGAGAGAATGTTTAAAAGCAAACACTTGACAGATTACATTTCAGAGCACAAAATTTGCAGCTTCTCTTTTTCAACATGACCGACCCGGACAATGTGTTGAGCCTGTTATCCGACCCTGGTTCCCCTTTGCCCTCCATGGGTTCTCCTTCACACCCAGAGTCTTTTCATGAGCCCCCAAAACTAAACTCTCCCCAAGACCCTCGACGACGCCCTCCTTATGCTTATCGATTTCCCCAGCACCACGCTCAAGTCTTTTTCCATACGCACGGTCTGGCCGTGTTGTGTCTCCGAGACCATGGTTTCACGCTCACCAACGGGGTCGTCTCGTATGCTTCGGATCGCGTCGAGGCGCATAAAGTGTTCAACTCTTTACATTATCTCAATGTCGGCACCCTCTGTGTGACCGATTCTCGTTCCAAGCAAGATTTTAAAGACATTCAAGCAAAATGGAGCGCTTTCAGTCCTTTCAAACGCATCCCCGTCATGCTCTTGAAATCCCATGCACGAGGCGAATGTCCCTTTTGCCACCAGACGCAATGTCATCGTTGGATTGCCGTGCAAGGCATGTGTTCCATACTCCACCAACCTCTCAACCCCATTTTTCACTCGGCCTAACACGTCTATAAAAGGAGGACGCGGGTCGACGCTTCTCGTCAGTTTGCAGCATGGATGCCTTCCCAGAGCACCTCTCCTCCACCGTGGTGCCCGTGACGCTGCCCGAGAAACCCGATGCGTTGGAATATGCCGCTCAACAAGGCCAGGTGCGAGCGGGCATCCTCTACCAGGAGCCTCACGCCAAACGCGTGTTTACCTTATTTCGTCAAGATCCGTGGTACCACCAAAAGACGTTGATGGACAATTTCAAGCGGGCCGTGCTGGAAGCCAAGCACGTCAACGAATTTCGACCCAACGCGATCCTGTGGGAAAAAGTGTCCAAAAGCCTCTTGAAAAATCCAGATCGTTTGCTCAAAAATACCGACAAGAGGATGGTGTACATTTATGGCAACCTGTTTTTTGTGAAAAAAGACTTTACCTTTGGGTTGAGAACGGTGCACCCCGGACAAGTGCATTTCATTCAAACGACGCACGTGCCCCTGCTGCTCTACGAACTGCCCCCTTCCAGTCTCCAGTGTCGAGCCCGACCCAACGTGAACGAGAAGAGTTTCGAGCCCTACGACCAAATGCTCTACCATCGGACCATCTTGGAGCCACACACGGCCTATCCGATCCCGGCGGGAACCCACTATTTGCTGTTGACGGTTCAAAAAACCGTTTTGGGTCTGGACCTGATCCCCGAATCCCTGCTCCCTCAGCTCCTTCAGAAGGGATTTCACCTGGGAGATTTTCGAAAAAAAAAAACGTTGGATCAAACCGCCTACAAGCTACCGCCTCCGACCCCAGTGCTTGGACTGAAGCGATCGGGGGAGGAGACGCGCCCCTCCAAGAAACGAGGATGCATCCAGAGACTTGTGCAGATTCCACAACCTGAGCTACTCTATCCGCCACCTGTGCAGATTCCACAACCTGAGCTACTCTATCCTCAACCTGTGCAGATTCCAGAACCTGAGCTCTCTCTCCGCACCTGTGCAGATTCCACAACCTGAGCCGATTCCAGAACCTGAGCTCCTCTCTCCGCCACCTGTGCAGATTCCAGAACTTGAGCTCATCTCTCCGCCACCTGTGCAGATTCCAGAACCTGAGCTCATCTCTCCAGAGCCCGAAGCTGCTTGGCTCGACCAACTCCTAACGTCCTTTTCTGGAACCCTCGGTGCTCCACCTGGTGCCCTCGTTCTTTGATGAAAACAATGAACTCATCACCTTCCTGGAGACTTTTGAACACGATATGGCGATGGAGCCCCTGGACTTGTCAATGCCCAAACTCTCCCCTTGTATCCGACCTTCTGTTGGATTTAAAGCCATGCAACCTCTGAATCTATCTTGTAGAGTATGATCAATAAAAAAATGATTATTTTTTTAAAAAAACGTCTCCTTCTTTGTGTCCAAACATTTATTGGACCCGTTGCAAACAAAAAGTATAATTGTTTTAAAAACAAGTCTCCTTCTTTGTGTCTGAATGATACAACCTTTATTGGACCCGTGTCCAACAAAAAGTATAATTTTTTAAAAAAGCAAGTCTCTTTGTGTCAGAATGATCCAACATTTATTGGACCAGTGTCGACACCGCACGACGATCGTGTTTGGTAATTTGGGTCGCTGGCCCGATCGAGTCACGTATTACGAGCACGACTATCCTTACACCATCCTCTTTGAACCCAATTTCGGGGTGCACGTGCCTCGGTCGTTTGGAAAGACCGTGGTCGTGTTTACCAGTCATTTGGATTTGACGTGGGATCCAGGCGTCCAGTTGAGATTCTTTCAACTGGGTCGTCCCCCGTCTCGCCGAGTTTGGGAAGCCCATCAACCTCACAATAAGGAGGCCTATACGTTGAATCTCACAAACTGCACGCGCCTAGCGGAGGTGTACGTGAGACTATTAACGTGGTTGGATGATTGGGAAATGCATCGAGACGACCCCCTTCCTTGGCGCCTGGTCATGCCCCCAGCTTGGAAACGGGCGTTGGAACCTCACGTGGAACGCTCGCATCGCAAGGCCTTGGAATATGGGATGCCAGTTGACGTCACGCTCCTCGACCCTATATAAAGCCAGCCAGCAGAATCATTCTTTTTCAGAAGCATGTCTATCTATTTTGCTCATGCCAACTACTTTCTCCACCAGGGCAAGCCAGTGCCCATCGAGTTGTCTATTGCCACCCTTCCCAAGAATGGCAGTGATCCTCAAGTGCTCTGCATTACCGTCAACCATGACGGATTCGACTCCACGCCCCGAGACATGCGATACAATGCCTGCAAAAACGCTCGTCTTCGTCTGGTACGTCCCTTGCCCAAGAGTGTGCCTGTAGACTACCTACCCTATTGCGTGAGGGGCATGGTGGACCCAGGAGGTCTCATTGTCGTGAAAAGCTCCAAACAGCAAAAAATGTTTAAAGAGTTGGGACTCGTCACCGTATGCTTGGAGATGCTGCCCAAATTCAACACCCTTGGCGATGGCACCTTTCCCAACCCCATGCATGATGACCTCCACGAGGAAGGGGACGTGTCTCATTGCACCATGCTGAAATCTTTTCAATTTGCAAAATATCTGCAGCAGTTTCAAAAGTTGCAGGCGGAATGGAAGGACAAAGTTTCAGCTTGGAGAGAGTAAAAAAAAATTGCCCAATGGCCCAAAAAAAGGGGGACCGAGTCGACACCAAAGTCGACTCGGTCCCCCTTTTTTTGGATAAAGGAAGGTGCCAAGGTTGGAGAGCCTCTCTTTGAAAAATGTGTACTGTTTACCAACCTCTTTTATTTTTTTGCATGTCGATAGAAATCTCAGGATATGGATTGCCAGCCAATAGGAATCGATTCACGTGACCCACCAGAGTATATTAGGCGAGCCATCCGCCGCCCTTTTCTCAAATGCACCATGTCTCATCTAGCCTTTTTTGCTCATGCCAACGTGTTTCATCGTGGGGGTAAGCCTGTCCCCATCGAAGTCTCCATTGCCAGCATTTCGGAGGATCCACAAGTCATGTGCATCACCGTGGATCATTCCAATGGGACCTCGAAAGATGACCGGGTCAATCGGTATATCAACGAACGTCTCCGTCTCAAAAGCCACCTGCCTGGATCCGTGCCCCTCGAATACCTCAGCTTTTGCGTCAGGGGTAAATTTGGTCAGCTGGCGCAAGGCAATCGAGGCCTCATTGTGGTCAAGGGAACCGACCAACGCAAACTCTTTGAGCAGATGGGGTTGTTTACCATCAGCTTGGAGACGCTGCCAAAGTTCCAGGATATCCATGACCACACGCTACCCGATCACCTCCACGATGAGGTGCACGAAAATTATGACATTTCCGAGTGCACCATGGTCAAATCTTACCGGTTTGCGCGTTATCTACACCATTTCAACAAGCTGCAGGCCGAATGTCAGAAACAAATGGCTGATTTAGTGGAGTAAATGTGGAACATTGAACTGTACAGAGTAGTGAACATTGAAATATGAAACTCTACCTATTGAACTGAACCGAAAAAAGGGGGACCGAGTCGACACAAGAGTCGACTCGGTCCCCCTTTTTTTGGGTGAAGGAAGGTGCCAACGTTGGAGGGCCTCTCTTTGAAAACTTGTACTAAGAAGGAACCTTTTGTGTTTTAATTCATGACGTCATAAATGGATGTAAGTATCATGAAAATGAATGGAAGGAAAGGATAGGATGCAAAAGGGTTGAAATATATTTCAGAAGCAAATAAAGTTTACAACCAATCTCTCTAAAAAAAAAAAAAAAAAAAAAAAAAAAAAAAAAAAAAAAATTTTTTTTTTTTTTTTTTTTTTTTTTTTTTTTTAGAGAAGCTTACATGATTTAGTTTCAAAGGTTTACTAGGGAACTCGAAAGTTGAGAGATGGCTGAACGAGGTCGAACCAATCTTTTTACATTATTGTTTTTCCAACGCCATGTATTGGAAGAGATTCTATCCACTCTTTTTCTTTGCAACAAATTTTTCAATATTTTGTTTTCAACTGACATGTTTTGTACTGTAGCGTTCACCACGTCAAGTTCCTTTTTCAACACGTCATTTTCCTTTTTCAACACGTCATTTTCCTTTTTAAACACATCTTTTTCCTTTTGAATCAAATCTCTTTCCCTTTCCATGAGGTCGTTTCTCGCTTTCATCTCGTTGAGCTTTTGGTCGTTTTTCGCTTTCATCTCGTTGAGCTTTTGGTCGTTTTTCGCTTGCATTTCATCCATCTTTGACCTTAATATCAGCTTGTGGTCCATGGCACATGCTTGTTTTGTTTTCTTGACTTCATTCATCATGTTTTGTTGTTTACGAGACAACACATATATTTCGTCTCTTATGCGTTGAAAGGAACACTCGGCTCCCTGATTTCCCTCCTTGACATACACTATTTTATTATTGTATAGATTCAACTGTAGAGGTGTGACTTCCTCCGTTTCCTCGTAGTTCGGATACAAGGGAATCGCACAATTTAAAAATTTCCAGCCCGTCACATGGATCGGTACCCCCCATCTTACATTACGCCATGGGTCTCGTACACGCTTGGCAACCTTTTCCCAACTGGATACATTTTTACTTCCAAGTTGCTCCCACAATAATTTTTCTATTCCCCCTGGAAAGAGGGTACAGAGAAACGCAATACTATGCGGGTGCAAGGGTCGATTGATGTGAAAATGAGACGCATGCCTGAATCGCTTAAATTGTCAGGAATCTCGCCTTGTCACACGACGATTTGGGTTGACTCACATAGACGATGGTTCGCACCAGATGAAAGGCATTTTTAATCTTGACGCATTTTTTAGCCTGACCGCTCTTGGGAAATTCATACCGAACTTTTCCTTTCCAAACGTCTTCAAACGCACTCTCTTGTTCACACGCTAGAATCATGTGTCGATGCTGTATTTTACCCCTCTCATTTTGCAATCCATCGCAGAGGCACCAAAAGGGTAATAGGACACATTGATCTCGAATCTTTTCCATTTCCCGGCGAAACGTATCAAACACATCCTGTTTGACCATCAAGTGAAACCACACCCAATCTTGCCTCACATAACTTTGAACCATGCCCCACACATCTTTTCCTATCCCCTCTTCCCACATGTCGGGTTTTTCCAACAACGCATCATAAAACCCACCATATTCGCTCAATCTATCCTTGGTACGACCCCGCATGTCCCGCGGCCTGGGTTGAAAGTGTCTACATCCACACACTTCCTCTCCTCTTCTCTCTTCTCCTCTTCCACCTTGACCTCTTCCACCTTGGCCTGGTCTACGAACCGTTGCAAGCACGACGTGAGATGATTAATGTTTTCAGGACGATTCTTTTGCCCATGAGGCCAATGTTTCTTTCCAAAACAAAACAGGCATTGCTTCCGACCGTCCATCTTATGTGTTTCGGACGCATGTTTATTATAAAAGTGACGCACGGTCATGGGCTCCAGACATTCGGGACACTCTACCCGCGTACCATAGCATCTATCGAGATGTCTGTAAAATGAAGTAGAGGATTTGTACATGATCCCGCAAAGACGCTTGTGTCCTCACCAAGCCTTGACCTTATTTATCGTGGATCTTTGAGTCCCCCCGTTGGAAAGAACTCCCCCGTTGGATTCCTTGGACCGTGGCTTCCTTCCCTGACCTGTTGAACACAGGCCCTGTTCTTTGCCCTCCTCGACATTTTTACCTGAAATGGAAACAAACTTGACCCTTTCCATGCCTTTTTACCTGTTGAACACACAGGCCCTGTTCTTTGCTCTCCTCGAGATTTTTTACCTGAAAATGATAACATTTGACCCTTTCCAGGCCTTTTACCTGTTTGAAACATGCCCACAAAAACATGCCCGAATGCGTAACTAGAACTAACTTAAGTACGTCATGAATGTAAGTATCATGACGTCATGAATGGAAGGAAAGGATAGGATGCAAAATGAAAAAGAGTTGAAATATATTTCAGAAGCAAATATAGTTTACAACCAATCTCTGTAAAAAAAAAAAAAAAAAAAAAAAAAAAAAAAATTTTTTTTTTTTTTTTTTTTTTTTTTTTTTTTTACAGAGTGAGAAACATTTTCAGAGCTGAGAATATTTTGAGTTTGACTTGCAAGTTGTTCTTAAGTGCTACGTGTATTACATTGTGTAACGTGTAATTGTCATTTTCATTTTCAGTTGTCATGTTCTGTAGACCCTCCTATGGGGGATCGGCCTCCACCCTGAATAGTTTTGTAGTCTACTCGTGCCCTCCAACCCTTTGATAGCTCACCCTCCCTTATCGGATTCCATTACAGTCGAGTTCTTTTCCATTCAAACCGTGTTGGTTTCCAGGCTCTCCTCCTATGGGGGGTCTACTCAATGGTTGTACACGGTTCGACAGGACTCGCAGCCCACGTCTTACAATGCGCGACACAAATTCATAGGTGCCCTAGGAGCCTTATCATGTGCCTTTAAAGTTTATTATTGTTTATTCAATACAGACCCTCCTATGGGGGTAGGGTCAAATCAATGGGAGAGTTGCCCTCTCCTAGCTCGTCTCTTTCCTTTGACATGCTGCAAACGCTTCTCGGTTCCATAGAAGCCGAGATAGGTTCAAGACAATGTTACACCTGTTTTTGATCCCTAGAGACCCTCCAAGGGGGTAGAATCCTGTAAGGGGAAACATTCAAAAGAGCCTTTTATTCCAAACAATGGATAGGTGACACGACGACCTGAGGGGTCCTGGGGCTGAGCAAGGTCAATTTCAAGTGTGGAAAGGGTTTGGAGCCTAGGATCGAAACCCGGGACCCAAGGTCTAGATCCATGGCATCCTACAATAGTCCCTGTGAAGGGCTATCCAACAACATAAATAGTTTGAAAATCGGACAGATGGGTGAGGAGCAAATCTAAAAAAAGGCCACAGGACCTTTTGGAGCCTAGTGCCTGAACCAGGGGGTCTAGGTCCCAACCGATGGATGCGTTGTAAAGTACAAACGATTCTGAATCTTTGGACGGGTCACACGTCTCTGAGAACCCCATAGGAGCCGAGATATCGCGACTTCCGGTTCACCAGGGGGGGTCCCCATGACCCCCCAGGGAAAAAGTCTGGACCCGATCCGACTGTAATTTACCGAGTTACAAGGTTTGAACTGGATTCCATAGCATTCTAATGGGAAAAAGTTCAATGGGCTGCGAAAAATGACAAGTCCAACAAAATGCTACTGCGCATGCGCCTTTAAAACTCTACTGCGCATGCACAATGTGACGTCACTTGACTATCGGATATAAATGCTCGACAACTTGTGAGTCTAGCTCAGTCGACTAGCTGCTCTGAAAATTTTTCTCTCTGAAAAGTTTTCTCACTCTGTAAAAAAAAAAAAAAAAAAAAAAAAAAAAAAAAAAAAAAAAAAATTTTTTTTTTTTTTTTTTTTTTTTTTTTTTTTTTTTTTTTACAGAGTGAGAAAACTTTTCAGAGCAGAGAATAGTTTGAGCTAGACTCCCAAGTTGTCGAGCATTTTATATCCGATATTCAAGTGACGTCACATTGTGCATGCGCAGTAGAGTTTTAAAGGCGCATGCGCAGTAGCATTTTGTTGGACTTGTCATTTTTCGCAGCCTATTCAACTTTTTCCCATTAAAATGCTATGGAATCCAGTTCAAACCTTCTATCTCGGTAAATTACAGTCGGATCGGGTCCAAACTTTTTCCCTGGGGGGTCATGGGGACCCCCCCTGGTGAACCGGAAATGGCTATATCTCGGCTCCTATGGGGCCTTTATAGACGTGTGACCCATCAAAAGATTCAGAATCGTTTGTAGATTACAATGATATTTTTGGTTTGGACCTAGACCCCCTGGTTGAGGAACTAGGCTAAAAAAGGCCATTTTGGCCTCTTTTAGATTTGCTCCTCACCTATCCGTCCGATTTCCAAATTGCTTACGTTGTTGGATAGAACATATGTTGACCTATCGTGCGATGCTATGGATATGGACTTTGGGTCCCGGGTTTGGATCCTAGGCTCCAAAACGTATCGACACTAAAAAGGGACCTTGCTCAGCCCCAACGCCCCTAAGGTAGTCGAGTCACCTATCCATCTGTTTGGAATGTCAAGCTCTTTCGAATGATACCCCTACAAGACCCTACCTCCCATAGGAGGGTCTCTAGGGATCAAAAACAGGTGTAACATTGTCTTGAACCTATCTCGGCTTCTATGGATCCCATAAGCTTTTGCAATATGTCAAATGAATGAGACGAGCCAGTAGATGGCAACACTCTATACGCTTTTGCCTTACCCCCATAGGAGGGTCTGCAATGAGTGAAAAAAAACAAAATTCAGAGGCAAATTGCGGGGTTTCTATGGCACCTATAAACTTGTGTGGCACATTGTATGACGTGGGCTTCAAGCCCTGTCAAATCATGTACAACTTTGGGTATACCCCCCATAGGAGGGTCTCGAGAGCCTGGAATAGAACACAGTTTTAATCGAAAATAACTCGACTCCTATGGAGCCGATAAGGATTGTGACCCATTAAATGGTTTGAGTGCACGAGTAGATGACAAAAATACTCATGGTGTAGGCCGATCCCCCATAGAAGCCGAGATAGGTTCAAGACAATGTTACACCTGTTTTTGATCCCTAGAGACCCTCCTATGGGAGGTAGGGTCTTGTAGGGGTATCATTCGAAAGAGCTTGACATTCCAAACAGATGGATAGGTGACTCGACTACCTTAGGGGCGTTGGGGCTGAGCAAGGTCCCTTTTTAGTGTCGATACGTTTTGGAGCCTAGGATCCAAACCCGGGACCCAAAGTCCATATCCATAGCATCGCACGATAGGTCAACATATGTTCTATCCAACAACGTAAGCAATTTGGAAATCGGACGGATAGGTGAGGAGCAAATCTAAAAGAGGCCAAAATGGCCTTTTTTAGCCTAGTTCCTCAACCAGGGGGTCTAGGTCCAAACCAAAAATATCATTGTAATCTACAAACGATTCTGAATCTTTTGAGGGTCACACGTCTATAAAGGCCCCATAGGAGCCGAGATATAGCCATTTCCGGTTCACCAGGGGGGGTCCCCATGACCCCCCAGGGAAAAAGTTTGGACCCGATCCGACTGTAATTTACCGAGATAGAAGGTTTGAACTGGATTCCATAGCATTTTAATGGGAAAAAGTTGAATAGGCTGCGAAAAATGACAAGTCCAACAAAATGCTACTGCGCATGCGCCTTTAAAACTCTACTGCGCATGCACAATGTGACGTCACTTGAATATCGGATATAAAATGCTCGACAACTTGGGAGTCTAGCTCAAACTATTCTCTGCTCTGAAAAGTTTTCTCACTCTGTAAAAAAAAAAAAAAAAAAAAAAAAAAAAAAATTTTTTTTTTTTTTTTTTTTTTTTTTTTTTTTTTTTTTACAGAGTGAGAAAACTTTTCAGAGAGAAAAATTTTCAGAGCAGCTAGTCGACTGAGCTAGACTCACAAGTTGTCGAGCATTTATATCCGATAGTCAAGTGACGTCACATTGTGCATGCGCAGTAGAGTTTTAAAGGCGCATGCGCAGTAGCATTTTGTTGGACTTGTCATTTTTCGCAGCCCATTGAACTTTTTCCCATTAGAATGCTATGGAATCCAGTTCAAACCTTGTAACTCGGTAAATTACAGTCGGATCGGGTCCAGACTTTTTCCCTGGGGGGTCATGGGGACCCCCCCTGGTGAACCGGAAGTCGCGATATCTCGGCTCCTATGGGGTTCTCAGAGACGTGTGACCCGTCCAAAGATTCAGAATCGTTTGTACTTTACAACGCATCCATCGGTTGGGACCTAGACCCCCTGGTTCAGGCACTAGGCTCCAAAAGGTCCTGTGGCCTTTTTTTAGATTTGCTCCTCACCCATCTGTCCGATTTTCAAACTATTTATGTTGTTGGATAGCCCTTCACAGGGACTATTGTAGGATGCCATGGATCTAGACCTTGGGTCCCGGGTTTCGATCCTAGGCTCCAAACCCTTTCCACACTTGAAATTGACCTTGCTCAGCCCCAGGACCCCTCAGGTCGTCGTGTCACCTATCCATTTGTTTGGAATAAAAGGCTCTTTTGAATGTTTCCCCTTACAGGATTCTACCTCCCTCTGGAGGGTCTCTAGGGATTAAAAACAGGTGTAACATTGTCTTGAACCTATCTCGGCTTCTAGGGAACCGAGAAGCGTTTGCAGCATGTCAAAGGAAAGAGACGAGCTAGGAGAGGGCAACTCTCCCATTGATTTGACCCTACCCCCCATAGGAGGGTCTGTATTGAATAAACAATAATAAACTTTAAAGGCACATGATAAGGCTCCTAGGGCACCTATGAATTTGTGTCGCGCATTGTAAGACGTGGGCTGCGAGTCCTGTCGAACCGTGTACAACCATTGAGTAGACCCCCCATAGGAGGAGAGCCTGGAATACAACACGGTTTGAATGGAAAAGAACTCGACTGTAATGGAATCCGATAAGGGAGGGTGAGCTATCAAAGGGTTGGAGGGCACGAGTAGACTACAAAACTATTCAGGGTGGAGGCCGATCCCCCATAGGAGGGTCTACAGAACATGACAACTGAAAATGAAAATGACAATTACACGTTACACAATGTAATACACGTACACGCACTTAAGAACAACTTGCAAGTCAAACTCAAAATATTCTCAGCTCTGAAAATGTTTCTCACTCTGTAAAAAAAAAAAAAAAAAAAAAAAAAAATTTTTTTTTTTTTTTACAGAGATTGGTTGTAAACTATATTTGCTTCTGAAATATATTTCAACTCTTTTTCATTTTGCATCCTATCCTTTCCTTCCATTCATGACGTCATGATACTTACATTCATGACGTACTTAAGTTAGTTCTAGTTACGCATTCGGGCATGTTTTTGTGGGCATGTTTCAAACAGGTAAAGAGGCCTGGAAAGGGTCAAATGTTATTCATTTTCAGGTAAAAAATCTCGAGGAGAGCAAAGAACAGGGCCTGTGATGTTTCAACAGGTAAAAGGCTGGAAAGAGCAAAGTTATTCATTTCAAAAAAAATAGGAAGCAAAGAACAGGGCCTGTGTTCAACAGTAAAAGGCATGAAAGTCAAGTTTGTTTCCATTTCAGGTAAAAATGTCGAGGAGGGCAAAGAACAGGGCCTGTGTTCAACAGGTCAAAGGATAGGGAAGGGAAGCCACGGTCCAAGGAATGCAACGGGGGAGTTCTTTCCAACGGGGGGAATAAGAAAGAATAAAATCCAAAAGAATATGAATTGAAAACAAAAGAATATGAATGGAAAACAAAAGAATATGAGTTGAACGCTAAAGTACAAAACATGTCAGTTGAAATAAAATATTGAAAGATTTGTTGCAAAGAAAAAGAGTGGACAGAATCTCTTCCAATACATGGCGTTGGAAAAACAATAGAGTAAAAAGGTTGGTTCGACCTCGTTCAGCCATCTCTCAACTTTCTAGTTCCCTAGCAAACCTTTGAAACTAAATCATGTAAGCTTCTTCTCTAAAAAAAAAAAAAAAAAAAAAAAAAATTTTTTTTTTTTTTTTTTTTTTTTTTTTTACAGAGTGAGAAAACTTTTCAGAGCTGTTTGAGTTTGATTCTCAAGTTGTTCTTCAAGTGCCAAGTGTATTATCATTGTCATTTTAATTTCCAGTTGTCATGTTCTGTAGACCCTCCTATGGGGGGTCTGCCTACACCATGAGTCGTTTTGTCATCTACTCGTGCCCTCCAACCCTTTGATAGCTCACCCTCCCTTATCGGCTCCATACGAGTCGAGTTATTTTCGATTCAAACTGTGTTCTTTTCCAGGCTCTCGAGACCTCCTATGGGGGGTATACTTTAGAATTGTACAGGGTTCGACAGGGCTTGAAGCCCACGTCCTACAAGGTGCCACACAAGTTCATAGGCACCCTAGGAGCCCCGTGATTTACCTTTGAATTTTGTTTTTTTTCACTCTTTACAGACCCTCCTATGGGGGGTAGGGTCACAGCAGTGACACTGTTGCCCTCTACTCGCTCGTCTCTTTCATTTGACATGCTGCAAAAGCTTATGGGATCCATAGAAGCCGAGATGGGTTCAAGACCAGTGGACACCAGTGTTGGAACCCTACAGACCCTCCTATGGGGGGTAGAATCTTGTAACGGGTATCCTTCGAAAGAGCTCGCCATTCCAAACACGTGGATAGGTGACACGACGCCCTGAGGGGTGTGGGGGCTGAGCAAGGTCCCTTTCAAATGTCGAAATGGTTTGGAGCCTAGGATCGAAACCCGGGACCCAAGGTCTAGATCCGTGGTATATATCGAGAGTCCCTGTGAAGGGCTATCCAACAACGTCAACCGTTTGAAAATCGGACGGATAGGTGAGGAGCAAATCCAAAGTAGGTCATAGGGCCTTTTTTAGCCTAGTGCCTGAACCAGGGGGTCTAGGTCCAAACCGATGAATGTTTTGTAAACTACAAACGATTCTGAATCTTTGGACGGGTCACACGTCTACGAGGGCCCCATAGGAGCCGAGATATCGCCACTTCCGGTTCACCAGGGGGGTCCCCATGACCCCCCAGGGAAAAAGTCTGGACCCGATCCGACCGTAATTTACCGAGATAGAAGGTTTGGACTTGTTTCCATAGCGTTCCAATGGGAAAAGCTTCCATACTACCAGTCTAATGCTGCGAAAAATTACAAGTCCAATAAAATGCTACTGCGCATGCGCCTTTAAAACTCTACTGCGCATGCACAATGTGATGTCACTCTTGAATGTTGGATATAAAATGGAGGACCTCGCTCGCGGAGCTCAGTCGAGCAACTGCTATGGGGATGTTTTTTTTTTTTTTTTTTTTTTTTTTTTTTTTTTTTTTTTTTTTTTTTTTTTTTTTTTTTTTTTTTTTTTTTTTTTTTTTTTTTTAATTAGTCTGGTGAGACATAGCAACAGCCAGCAGCGGAAACAGCGAAATAATTTTGGATTACGACCTATAAATAAGGTATTTTGAACAGTTTTCAGCGAATAGTGCCCGCACCAGTGGTCGACCCTTGCCAATTCTGATGTCATTCGATAGAGCTCCATCTCTTCTATCCCTTTTCGGGGTCACTTGCCACAAAATTTGTGTGTAAGCCCCCCTTAAGGGCCGGTGAGTCTCGCATGACCTCTTTATTCACGTAATGTTTTACTTGTTTTCATGATGATATTTTTGTATTTTTTGTATATATTTTTATATTTTCGGATAGCCCATACGATGGGTCATTGTTTAAACTGGGTTTCAATGTCGCACCTTGAATGGTTTTTGTGCTATAGTGGTTTGAGTGCGGGTCACTTTTTGCGTCACGCGAAACTTGAACGGGACCTTGCTCAGCCCCAGGACCCTCAGGTCATCGTGTCACCTATCCATCTGTTTGGAATAAAAGGCTCTTTCGAAAGATACCCCTTACAAGATCCTACCCCCCCTAGAAGGGTCTCTAGGGTTCAAAAACAGGTGTACATTGTCTTGAACCAATCTCGGCAGGTACGAACCAATCTCGGCTTCTATGGAACCGAGAAGCGTTTGCAGCATGTCAAATGAAAGAGACGCGCTAGTAGAGGGCAACCCTCCCATTGATTTGACCCTACCCCCCATAGGAGGGTCTGTAAGGAGTGAACCATCAAAACATTCAAAGGTACATGGTGGGGCTCCTAAGGCACCTAGGAACGTGTGTCGCGCAGGGTAGGACGTGGGCTACGAGTCCTGTCGAACCCGTATCCATTGGGAATACCCCCCATAGGAGGGTCTCGAGAGCCTGGAAACCACACGGTTTGAATCGAAAAGAACTCGATCCCATTGGAATAGACCGAGATGGAAGGTTCGAGCACGATGCCATGAGAAATGAGACACTGGAAAAAAAATGAAAAGTCCTATAACATTCTACTGCGCATGACGTCACTTGAATGTAGGGTATAAACACTCGACAACTTGAAGTCAAACTCAAACTATTCTTTGCTCTAAAAATGTTTCTCACTCTGAAAAGTTTTCTCACTCTGTAAAAAAAAAAAAAAAAAAAAAAAATTTTTTTTTTTTTTTTTTTTTTTAGAGAGTAATAGTTTGGTTGAAAATTTTTTTGAGCTGTTCAATCTGCCAAGAGCTTGACAGTTTGTTTGTATTCCCTGATTGTAAGCATTCCTTCCTGAGAGTCATGTCTTCATTAGAAACGTTACTTTCTCAATTGGAAGACATGATTATCCCAGGTGTGCAGCAAGAACCCACCTCCCAGTTGTTGCCTTATAGACGAAAATTGCTACGTTTAGCGGGTATTGTGAAATTTCAAGAACTCTTGAACAGATTTCCTCTTCCCGTCAAGTTGGTCCAGAACGAACATGGGCTTCATATCTCGGATTGCATCTATAGTAGAGACAAAAATACTAAAGGCCCAGGTTGTTGTCATTGTTTTTATTTATTTGATGAACCCGAAAAATATTTTATTGTGAAACAATTGGATAAAGTCGTCGTACGAGATGGGACACTCCATTCCAAAGAATGTTTGACCAAAGCTAAATGTCAATGTTGGGTATCAAGTCTACATAAAACTCCCAAACATTTATAAGCTGACAATCATTTGTTTCAAGAACAAATGTTGCACGGTGAACCAACCAATTATAAGGTTGGAGCCAATTTTATGCAATGGAAAATACTATTGACCCCGAGCCAAAGACACGCTACATGTTTGAAATTACAGTCAAACTCAAACTATTCTTTGCTCTGAAAATTTTCTCACTCTGAAAAGTTTCTCACTCTGTAAAAAAAAAAAAAAAAAAAAAAAAAAAAAATTTTTTTTTTTTTTTTTTTTTTTTTTAGAGAGATTGGTTGTAAACTTTATTTGCTTCTGAAAAATATTTCAACCCTTTTGCATCCTATCCTTTCCTTCCATTCATTTTCATGATACTTACATCCATTCATGACGTCATGAATTAAAACACAAAAGGTTCCTTCTTAGGTATTAGTTACGGATTTGGGCCTGTTTTTTTGGGCATGTTTTCACAGAAGAGTACAAGTTTTCAAAGAGAGGCTCTCCAACCTTGGCACCTTCCTTTATCCAAAAAAAGGGGGACCGAGTCGACTTTGGTGTCGACTCGGTCCCCCTTTTTTTGGGCCATTGGGCAATTTTTTTTTACTCTCTCAAAGCTGAAACTTTGTCCTTCCATTCCGCCTGCAACTTTTGAAACTGCTGCAGATATTTTGCAAATTGAAAAGATTTCAGCATGGTGCAATGAGACACGTCCCCTTCCTCGTGGAGGTCATCATGCATGGGGTTGGGAAAGGTGCCATCGCCAAGGGTGTTGAATTTGGGCAGCATCTCCAAGCATACGGTGACGAGTCCCAACTCTTTAAACATTTTTTGCTGTTTGGAGCTTTTCACGACAATGAGACCTCCTGGGTCCACCATGCCCCTCACGCAATAGGGTAGGTAGTCTACAGGCACACTCTTGGGCAAGGGACGTACCAGACGAAGACGAGCGTTTTTGCAGGCATTGTATCGCATGTCTCGGGGCGTGGAGTCGAATCCGTCATGGTTGACGGTAATGCAGAGCACTTGAGGATCACTGCCATTCTTGGGAAGGGTGGCAATAGACAACTCGATGGGCACTGGCTTGCCCTGGTGGAGAAAGTAGTTGGCATGAGCAAAATAGATAGACATCCTTCTGAAAAAGAATGATTCTGCTGGCTGGCTTTATATAGGGTCGAGGAGCGTGACGTCAACTGGCATCCCATATTCCAAGGCCTTGCGATGCGAGCGTTCCACGTGAGGTTCCAACGCCCGTTTCCAAGCTGGGGGCATGACCAGGCGCCAAGGAAGGGGGTCGTCTCGATGCATTTCCCAATCATCCAACCACGTTAATAGTCTCACGTACACCTCCGCTAGGCGCGTGCAGTTTGTGAGATTCAACGTATAGGCCTCCTTATTGTGAGGTTGATGGGCTTCCCAAACTCGGCGAGACGGGGGACGACCCAGTTGAAAGAATCTCAACTGGACGCCTGGATCCCACGTCAAATCCAAATGACTGGTAAACACGACCACGGTCTTTCCAAACGACCGAGGCACGTGCACCCCGAAATTGGGTTCAAAGAGGATGGTGTAAGGATAGTCGTGCTCGTAATACGTGACTCGATCGGGCCAGCGACCCAAATTACCAAACACGATCGTCGTGCGGTGTCGACACTGGTCCAATAAATGTTGGATCATTCTGACACAAAGAGACTTGCTTTTTTAAAAAATTATACTTTTTGTTGGACACGGGTCCAATAAAGGTTGTATCATTCAGACACAAAGAAGGAGACTTGTTTTTAAAACAATTATACTTTTTGTTTGCAACGGGTCCAATAAATGTTTGGACACAAAGAAGGAGACGTTTTTTTAAAAAAATAATCATTTTTTATTGATCATACTCTACAAGATAGATTCAGAGGTTGCATGGCTTTAAATCCAACAGAAGGTCGGATACAAGGGGAGAGTTTGGGCATTGACAAGTCCAGGGGCTCCATCGCCATATCGTGTTCAAAAGTCTCCAGGAAGGTGATGAGTTCATTGTTTTCATCAAAGAACGAGGGCACCAGGTGGAGCACGAGGGTTCGGGTCCAGAAAAGGACGTTAGGAGTTGGTCGAGCCAAGCAGCTTCGGGCTCTGGAGAGATGAGCTCAGGTTCTGGAATCTGCACAGGTGGCGGAGAGATGAGCTCAGGTTCTGGAATCTGCACAGGTGGCGGAGAGATGAGCTCAGGTTCTGGAATCTGCACAGGTGGCGGAGAGAGGAGCTGAGGTTCTGGAATCTGCACAGGTTGAGGATAGAGTAGCTCAGGTTGTGGAATCTGCACAGGTTGAGGATAGAGTAGCTCAGGTTGTGGAATCTGCACAGGTCTCTGGATGCATCCTCGTTTCTTGGAGGGCGCGTCTCCTCCCCCGATCGCTTCAGTCCAAGCACTGGGTCGGAGGCGGTAGCTTGTAGGCGGTTTGATCCAACGTTTTTTTTTTTTCGAAAATCTCCCAGGTGAAATCCCTTCTGAAGGAGCTGAGGGAGCAGGGATTCGGGGATCAGGTCCAGACCCAAAACGGTTTTTTTGAACCGTCAACAGCAAATAG
>BMAO01016877.1:0-40021 GCA_019973975.1 Trichonephila clavata | reverse complement strand
GGTTACGTATTGTCACTGCATTGCGCGCGTTCCAGCGGTTGTAATTATTTTCGAATTATTTCTGGCCACCAACCAGGCTTTAATGAATCTTTAACTCTGATATGGCGGCATCAACAGAACATACGGTGTACAACATAGACTTATTCAAAATATACACCATAAATGAGTACATCCACTGATGAACAAGCTGCGCATTCCTTGTTCCCAGAATTCCTGTGGCCGACGAGACCCAGTCCTTCATTATGTCCTGAGCACGTCGTTCATAGCGCTTCTTCTGTGGTGTTTTCCAGGACCAAACACATGGAAATCGGTGGTGATGCGGCCCTGACTGTAGAATGGTGCATCATTCCATTGAACTTGTCCAGTTCCATTTGTGACTTGACATGTGGACGCGTTACTGCGAGCAGGACCACACCTCCGTAGAGCCCTGGTCTTTGTTCTGATGACCTTGCAGGCGCCGGAGTGTCTCACAGTACACATCGAGTACGTTTTTCGTGTTTCGAGCCACCTTGTGACGGATCATTTGACGCGTCGCTTTTATAAGAGCTCGCTCTTCTGCGTTGCGGCACCGCGCATGAACTCATCCCGGTGCCGAGCTCCAATGACATCCCGAGATAACTTGCCATCTCCCGGCGGAATGGCGGTATTTAACGGTTTCATTTTTATGTCGCTCTGCACCTTTCATTTGATCACCCTGTACTTGCCACAAGAATACGCATCAAATTTAGTAAAAGGTTTGTTCGGCCAGCAAAGGCCGTTTATTGGGCTGCACTTATTACCACCCGAACAAGAATTCCAAGAGTAAACACCGATTTACACGGTGAGAAAGATATTACTTAGCATAGATTGCAACAAATCTGGCTGTGAGGCACAAATTTCTGCTGTCAAAGTTAGATTTAAAAGTCCCAAAGTCTTCAGCGACAGAAACTTAGCGGCAGGCAACCAAAGCGTGTTTATTTCACAAACAATAATCTTGGTGGGCGCAAAATAATCAACACCAGAAGATATGTTTGTTTGAAGGCTGCCATATCAAGCTTACAGTGAACAACAAGAACACCAATTATTTACTCTACCAATACTCTGAGATCTCTTCAGCGCCTATCTTTATTTTTACGGTTGTACTTGGCTTACAGGATTATGGATGTCGGCACAACCTGGCGCTTACGGAGGGTTATCATTTGGGGAGAAGGATTGACCCTGGTATGAGACATTCAGGCGCGAAAGAGTCCGGTTTTGCAGGAGCACGAGCGCTGTGACTGAATTTAGTGGCGAAAGCGAGTACCTTTGGTTTGAGATTCACGCACAGCACGTAGCCTGCTGTTCCAGGTGACAGCTCGTGGGAGAGTTTTTAACACAGTGACCTGCTTTATAGTATTGATAAACGAGAGCACCTGATTGGCTGTTAGCACGAAGTGTAGCGCAGGGTACTGTACCACAAGAAAGATAGCGCCAATTATATATTATTGTGTGCCGTCGGTTTGAACTGCATCACCAGTGGGCCGCATGCATCAGCAGCCCAGTTTGATTACCCTGTTCAATGAACGAATTCAGACGCCTGGGATTTCATTCGCGCAACTGGTGGCTTAAGAGAAACCTGCTCTACATTAATTGATTTTGAATGGTGTACTTTGTTTTACCGTTGTGGGACTTTAAATAGACGCGTTATTTATACTTGTTGCCTTACAACGAATTTCAGATAGTTAATTTAAAATTAAGATGATTACAGTAATGAATGTAATAGATGTCTGAAGTGATGTTAGAAAAATAATATGTGAGTTGAGACAAACTATTTAATTTGAGTTTACCAGCTTGAGTTTTTAACTGTAAATATGTACTGATTATTGATAGAACTTTGTTTTTCATTTGCTCAGTAATGTAATTTGAAAGACAAAACAAAGCAATATCCAGTATGGTTGGTGATTTCATCCGTTATTTATTTTGGGCTCTTCACTATCTAAATGATAAGTAAAATTATACAAAATAAGCAATAAATTGTATTCTGAATACTAAATGATTTACTGAGATTAATCAAATTTAATTCTAATTTTTCAATGAAATATGACATACTCAGCATCAAGTATAGTATAATCACATTTCAGAGCCTTATTCTTCAACATCTAATATTTTTCTCCACTTTTTCATTATAAAATTTAGTTACCATTGAAGAAAATTGATATCTAAGAGCAAAACTAACTGTATGAAATAAGTTAACCTAAGTACCAAATATTCATTACTTACATACTCCTAATTTAATATAATAATATTAGGAAGATCAATTATAAGGAGAAAGAGAAAATATATTTTCAAAAAGAGACTGTCTGATTGTTGAATAACACCGCACTTATTGGAGAAGAGACTTCATTTTGTTCACAATTATTTAGGATGACAATACTCAAGCGTTAAAGTTTTCTACCAAGTTCAAAAGTTATTTGCAATAATACTATAAAATAATTGCTTAGCTTATAAATATTATGTTAATGAATGTATGTACTTATTGCATATCATCTGTTTATGCTAATTATTATAGTAAACAGTAATTTCATTCGTATATTAATGGTGAAAATAAGTGACACATAAGTATAAAGAGTTTAAGACTGTTCATTTATATTCATTTGTTACAAATTTGGCATGTTCTAGTTAATATTGTTAGAAGGTTGAAGAACATACTTTGTAGTATTCTACTACTAATCATCAATAAATATTTCCTGAGTTCATGTATTTGAATTACAATGTGTGGAAGCCCTTTGGAATACTTTAGACTAAAATAATGTGATGGAGGTGAGTCTGGCTAATGAAAGCTCTGGTGATTTCTATAATGACCACGACAAACTAAAGATGGAGTTTGACTATCGACTGGATGGCTGTCAGAATTCAGGAGAAATTAGAATATCTGTATCTAGCGTTAAAGGTCATAAGATGAAACGTCATTACTTTTAAATAGAGGAACTATATCTAGCAATATATGATATATGTATATGTATATGTATATAAGAGATATCTAATTTGGCATAGACAATAGACAACATAGCCAAATTTTCATATAGAATGAATAAAAGCGGTAGCTGTAGCATGTTACATGTTGAGATTTATGAAAAGAGAAGAATTATAAATATTAAAAATTGGCTAGTAGGGTGAGTAAATATATGTTTCTATATTCAGAAATATTTTTATTAAATCATACGCAAACTAAAATTCCTTATGTTTAAAATATAGAAAGCAAAAACTATAAACATTTCTGACAAATATTAATTCAAAAATACCTAAGCTAATTTTACACCATTTTAATAAAGAAATTCCTAAAAGATTGCGAGGTAAAAGTTCTGAATATTAATAGTTGGTCATTATTGTAAATTAACAGTTTTCCAGTTTGATAGAATATTTATTAACTAATTTAGATAAACGAAGTATATTCTCCCAGTTTTATTTAACCATAGTTATTTAGGAACAAATTTGGGTATTTTATAATCTTAGTGTATCCCTGAGAGGCAATGGGTATAGTATTTTATACAATATTTAATTATTTATTTTAGTTTTTCATATTTTTACAAGTGTACCATGTTCAACATCCCAGTGTTTTGAATTTGTGTTTAGTCCAGAATCCAGAAGTTTATTATTATTGCACCAGATTAGTGAGCTGGCGGGCTTTGAGCGCAATTGTGGAAAATCATTTTTCTAGTAATGGATTTAGATATTCATCCATTACTTAACAGGATTTGTCTGGGGCATTAACAGAAAGCGGTTCGGTAGGTTACAAATCTTGTTCAACTTACCCTTTAGTAGCAACCATTTTGAGGTGCGTGTAAAGCTAGCCAAATCAGACTGGCAGCCGTTGATATACTTAAGGTATCTAGAGCACGCAGGATTTTACCCATTTTTAATACTTTAATATATCCTTCCAAAAGCTTTTCATGTCTGGTGGAGAAGTGAAAGGAGGTTACTATTACCAGGAAAGCTTCAGAATATGGTGGTATATTAATGTATATATATATATATATGTTAACTTGTTTAACCTGCATCTAATCCTAAGGCTGGGAAAGTTTGAGCTTTATATTTGTATTGCAATTTTCACAGGATGATAGTTATCTTAGGTATATAACTATTTTTGGTATATTTTTGAATATATATATATATATATATATGTATATAAGAGTAAGAAATATAGATGCGGGCCGTTGGAATGGTATTTCCATATAGATTACTATTTTTATGATTTATGCTGTATAACTAATAGCGATGAGGAGTGCTTGATGTTATTGTTCTGTTTATTGTACACTGAATATGAATACACAAATAGAGACGGAATCATAAAGAAACAGGCAATATCACAAACACAAAGTTAATAAACCAAGCTGCAGCTGGCTACATGTTGAAGGAGACAAATGGTATGGTGTTGGCTCTGTGAATCTCAGTTTTTAGGCGGTTCAAATCATATGATCTGAGTGGGTAGATAGATATTAAAGAGTTTAAAGATTATATTGGGACAGTAATATAATCTTTAAAATAACTTTATGAAGGACTGGGGCTGATTACACACACAACAACACATGGTCATTATCACACACATATTATTGCCACATATTACACAGCACAATGTCATTACTAAGCACACGGTTAATAATGTCAATAATACTGTTATTGCCACATTGTCATTACCACATTGTCATTACTGTCACACAGCCACACATGAAGGCATATTGCCACACTAATACATACATTACACACACACACAGCACACATTACTACAATACTAATAATACACACATGGCTACACACATTATTAGCCATTACTAATAATAATAATACACACAACACACCATTAATAATACGACACACACATAATACATTACCACACACACACACACATACAAATTATTTATATTATTGCTTGTTCTTTTCCAAGAGTATTATTTACTGTTTTACGCACGACTTGATATAATATATATTTCATCCAAATATTATATACTTGGTGGGAAGGCGACTTTTTAATGTCAATCTCCTTCAGAAAAGTATCATTCCAATCTGTTATGACGTCTATTGGATCCATGAGGAAATAACGTAATAAATTAAATTAAAAATAAATTTAATTAATGAATTAATATTTGAAAACTTTATTAATGATCAAGTGTCATCCACTACAACTTAAAAATAATGAACTTAATGGAGGAATATTATGATTTTGCCACGATTGAAAATTGTCAGATATATTATACATAGGAGAGAATGAACCACAGGAATTTAAAAGAAAATAGTTTATTATTGTTGAATGGCAGTCAAGAAAGCATGAGAGAGAATTGTGTTATTTTCCAAGTTCTATCAACTATTTATATTACGGCTGCATGAGGCAAATGGTCGTGGTCATGGTCCGTTGTTTCATTGAGTCATGATGTTATCAGAAACCCACCATGTTGAGACAGAGGCAGCCACCGTTTAGTTCAAACCTCATGTATGGCGGCGATGTGATGTTTAATGGGGTGTCATACATATGTCATCTTCTGTTATTTAACTGGTTCGATTTATTTAGTGTCCGCCACCAATAGGCCAACGAACGATCAATCCATTTTTATGGAGAACATCATGACTTTTAATGAATTATTTATTTTCACTTACATAAATGTACATTGGATTTATATTTACTGTACATGCGAGAAGCTAAAGTTTTCTTTCAGCCAACATAGGGAAAGGGGGATTGCCGGCTCAGGTGGTGTCAACCAGCCTGACCATGGTTAAAATTACGCGTCGGTCGCGTCAAAGTCTTAGCTTTATCCGAACAGTGTTATCGTTAATATTCATCACCACTTAGCCAAATTTCACCCTAAAAGTTGGGCCAATAGTGATGCGCTGACTTGAAATGATTTCGAAAATGTTGTTTGATAATTTTACTAAAATTTAGAGCAGCCCAATTCCCTAGGTTCAGCGTTCATAGTACTGTAGCCGCAGCGTTGGCATTCAGATGGCAGGCATTGATGTGAAGGTGTGTTATGATAATCGTGGCCTGTCCTTCATAGATCCAGAGTTGCTACAATAAACCAAGGGTAGGTTGATCGTGGGGGAACGAGGCTCTGAATATTTGCCTGGAAGAGAGCTCTGTAGTAGCTGACAGCTCATCTTCAACCTGTTGATTTTATCTGAGATGAAGAATGGAAAGTGCTGAGTTGTTCGCTGTAGCTTAGCCATTTGTTAGCCTGTCGGCCATTGTTACCGCTGATGCGAAGGCGGTGGTTTGGATCCATTGGAACGAAGTCCATGCCTAACAAATAGTTCAGTTTTTCGGTGTCGGGTTGAAGTTCTTTACTTGTTTGGGAGAGAGCATGGAAGAGGTTTCGCTGAATGGCGGTTTAAATCAACCTGAAAGACCGCTGCATAAACAATTCTTCGCTGAGATGCTGCAGACCCGGTGTAGCAGCCACCGCCATTAGGATGCGTGTTTAATGCAATGTATTTAAATAAAACATATGATTATTATGCTGCTTTATAATTTGATTCTGGTTGATGATTAGGTATAAAACTTTCAGTTTTTCCTAGAAATTGATTACAATAGATTTTATTTTTCAAACAAAGACCATTAGAAACACCTATGAGCTAATGTACGAGATATGAACTGGAACACAATCTTTTGTAAGGAATGAGGGGTTATAATGTAAACCTCATTCATCCACAAAAGCTGAAAATGTATGTAAATGATCCAAAAGGGGAAATAAATGTTTAATTTGTTTGTGTTGTAAAACGAGGAAAAATTGTCAATAAACAAATTTCCCCCTTAAAAATGGTAAAAAAAAAAAAGTAATTGATGCAAACAATGTTCCGTGTTAGATAGTTTGGAAAAGCTGAATGCTTTTAATGTACAAGAATGTTTCACTGTTTGAAACTACCAATTCGTCGAAACGCATTGTTAACTAGTATCGCAATTGATTTCGATGTATTTCATTAAATGAAATCTTACAAAGAACGATAAATACGTTTATACACGAAAAATAATTAGAGGAGAAGGGAAGGATGCGGTGGGAGAGGGTAATAATCAGAAAACTATTTAAGTGGATGTTTAATTTAGATTTGTTATCTAATAAATACAATTTTTATATTTAAGCATAAACCATTCATTTCATGTATTGAATAATTAATCAGCTTGCGTGATATATTTACACGCGCTCATTAATTACATAAAATTAAATAAGTTGTTATTTTCAAGTTAATAAAACTATATACTGTAATTCCATATCGTATATTTGTAACACTAAATTATCTAAAATTTCATAAGGCTTGTAACTAATCTTAGTAGGAGTATATTATTTAACATTTTCTTTGAGGAGATATTAGAATTATGTTGATGATTTTCTCCTCAAATTTCTGAATAAAGTGAACGTGTGCATAAAATTATTTAGCATTTTGAATTTATATTCGTGATAATCCCTTGTTTGAATTCATTTCCCCCCCTTTCGCTTAACCCCTTAAGTGTTCATTTTTTAAACACAAAACGCTTTAAAAAAGACACATCATTTTATTTATTGTTTATAAATGAACATCATACTAATTTATGCCTTCCCCAAAAACAAAATGCTGAACAAAAAGCATTTTAGACAGACTGCATCACCTTTTCAAAATATTAGCACTAAATAATACACCGTACGAATTAAAAATAAGCGCAAATCAAGAAAATATCAGTGCCCATACGGTGTACGGCCAACCCTTTTGCGGCTAACTTTTGGTAGCCCGTACGCGCTGTACGGGCAAACCACTTAAGAGGTTGGAAGACATGATTACTTTTTAATAAAAAATTCTACCTCATCTAATTGTAAGAAATAAAGTGAGAGTTCTGGAAGGAATTTATTTTAAAATCTAATCTAATCTATCCCCGCACACACATATCTATTAAAATAGTTTTTGTTGATTACACTACTGAACCTTGTCTATAAGTCTCTGAATAGTTTTCTGTTAAAGAAATTGATTCAATATTTCTCTTGGCATTTGTACTTTGTATAAGGTCAGTGATATATATCATAAGTTGCAATAAAAATGTGTAAAAAAGGAAATACCCACTAAACATTTCAAAAAAACTTTTTATTTCTCAATAGAAAAAACCCATTTTTAATGAAGTTAGTTAAAGTGCAATAAAAACTGCAGAGCATTGCTGAATATTCGATTAGTTTTATACAATTATAATACTGGGGTCCGGCACGTCCATAGGAGCCCATGTTAAATTGCGTAAGTTTATGTACCGTTTTCTCAGAAACTACTTACTTCTCATGAATACAATTTTTACAGTAGATTATGTGTACTATCAATAACACTTTAACGAAGGGTTTTGTCTTTTTGTTAAAAATTAAATTAATTATGAATTTTTAAAAAATTGTCCAATATCCCCCCCCTAAAATTTAGTTTAAAAAAGTCATATCTGAAAAAGTTTGCTATATATAACTAATTCCCTCCATTAAAATATGTAAACTTGTTAAAAGTCTACTCACTGAAAATTTGAGGATTATATGATTAGTAGTTTTTGAGAAAAAGGTACATAAAGTGGAAAATATTGCATTTTGAGAAAGCAGGCTCTAAAGTAAAAATTTGTAATTTTTTGAGCATTTACTTTTTTTAGTACTTTTCAGAAGCATATTAATCATTTGTTTTACTCTTTGCTCATACAAAAGACCTTTCTAATTTTCTTTTTTTCATTCTTTTTAACAATTTTGCCTTTTTTGGGGATCTCAAGATGCTTTCGTTCGGCTACAAGAATCATACGTGTATCTAGTTTTTTGAAGCATGGCATACATTTATAACTTGGTTCAATATCACAATGTTTTAAGATCATTCATTTTGCTACATGACTCATATTGAACTGTACAATAGACATATTTACTACTGATTTTATATTTTTAATTCCACAAATGTACATCTTGGAATCACTGACGGTGACCATTTGGTGTTATTAACTGACTCATTTGGGTTCTGGGTCTTTCCATCTAAATATTTTTTTGAAAACACAGGATCGTCTAGATCTCTAAAAATTAGCTTCATTCAATTCATTGTGGTGTATGTGTTTATGATCATAATGCCTTTCGTTACATTCAGCTTCTGGCTTTTGAAACTTGCATCAGGCATTTATAATCGAAGGACACAGTCCATGTTGAGGGCTCTCCTTTTTAGACCGAAGATGAAAATAAACAGCCCTAACAGCAGTTTTCATGCTGTGTAGATCATTGATATTACTTCTAATAGCCACACCATAATACCTTTGAATTTTTGATATTAAAAAGTCGGTGAATCGGTTACGAACTCTTAGGCTTTTTCCATCACTTAAATTTTTTTCTCTGTTTCGTTTTTAGATTTACAAGAAGTGTACCCATAAACTTTTGGATAAGCCCAATACACTCTAATTTTTCCGCTTGAACATCATATGAATTCGTGCTCATCAGAAACATATACAGGGGGAAACACAGGTGCTCCAAGCAGGGCTCATTTGATGCGCGTCAAGGAGTAGCTTCATCAAAAAAAAAATTAATAAAAATACTTCTAATTATGGTATTTTAAATAAAAATATTTTAACTTTTAAAAAATATAAAAAAGTAAAAATCGATAAATTTTCGGAAATTCATGTGCCGGACCCCTTTTAAATGTAGTTAGTATGACAGTTATTTTTGCAGTAATAATATGAATAGTAATTATCTAATTACTCATCCAAATAGAGACGCAATACATTATTATAAATTATTATATATTTTTTCTTTTGTTACATAAAAATTCTATTTACATTAACTTTCGTTATTGAAAATACTTTGAAAAGTGGCAAAATATATAATCACAATTTATGTAATTACATTTTAGTCGTAATTTTTATTACTTTCTTTATTATTTCTGAATATTCGCTCTATTTTCTTCCTTAGTGAATCCACGTTAAAGATCATTTCTACACAATAGGCTTAAGCTAACCACAATGGTTCCTGGATAATCTGTTCTATTTCGTATTCACATTCCACTTATAGGCTTAGCATAAAAACCGTTTCAGAGTCAGAACTGAGAGTAAACTCTCTTCTGGCGCGTGGAGCAAATAAGCAGTCGATCCCTCATATAAGCACAACGGAATGCTAGCATACACCTCCCTCCCCCTTCTCACGAGACCGTGACCGCGAGGATCGATTCTTCGCTCGAGGGTGGGGTGAAAGGGGGTATGTGCCTCTTCTACTTCCTTCGTTCGATTTGTGTCTGCCCGAGCACCCCTCTCCTCCTTCCCTAGGGTGGAGGAAAGATAGAAAAAAAACAATAAAAAAATAAAATAAAGGAATGGAGTGTGTGTATGTGCTTGGTTGGGGGTGGAGGTGGACCACGAAAACCCTCCTGAGTACTGTGAAGATTTCTGCCATCGAGATGAAGAAGGGGGTAGGGGAGTTTCTAAGGAGGTTCGATGGTGCTACCAACACTGTTTGAGAGTCAAATCGTTCCCATTGACTTTCGGTATGCAGAAGCTTGAAGATGGAGTGAGATCAAATTCGGATTTTGATCCGCTAATTTTAGGCAAGGAGCGAATTCGATTGAATGGTGGGAAGGAAAATTGAAGAGAGTCATCCTTTGTACAAGGTCACTGAACTCACATATAAGCTTAAATATATTTTTCTTTCTTAAGGTATCCGACTACTTGTGGCAACTTTAAGAAGAAAAAAATTGGAGATATAAGAGGATTTTTTGTTGGTTTTAGATTTGTTTAATACATTTTAAGAAAAAATGTGCTAAAATTAAAAATAGAAAAAGAAATTATTACTAAAATGGGAAAAATGGTTAAAAATTGACAAAAAATAACATAAACGCGGCCCATTTTGAACCAAAAGTTTATGAACATAATTTTGAAATTTTCAATTCTGATCTGTTGTTATGCTATTCATTTTTGAAATGACCTTCAGGATAAGAGATATTTAAATTTTTACAAAAAATAGAGCACTTTATCTTAGTTATTATATGGAATTGCTTATAAAAACAGTGATTATATTCACTTAAGGGACTGTTAATTTTGTACTAAAACAGTGATTGATAAATCTGAATGTTAAAACACTTCTACTATTATACAGAACATACACAAAAAATTTCAGTCAATTATTTTCAAAACGTTTTTAGCAATCACTGGCTACGTTTGAGTATTTTTTTAAAGAAACACATTTCAAGTAAAACGCGTTTAAAAGTAGGACATCTTGATATCTCCTTTTTCTAAAAGACTTGTAGTTTTTGTTCTAGGGAACAGAAAATAATAAACTTGGTAATTTTGTGAAGCTAATAAGATGGCCTATAAAATAAAATCATAAAAAATGTCACTTTTTGGAAAAATTCCCAATTTTAGGGTACCTTAAGCCTGAAAGATTCCTTAAAGCAGGGGTGGGCAACATGTTTTGGTTCACGAACCACATTGTGGTAATGGAGGATATTGGATGGCCACATCTTTTTAAAATGATTGAATTTATTACAAAAAAAAAAAAGAAACGAGCCTTACAGTAGTCGCATACGATGTGTAACATCTGACATGTTATCGTGGTAAATTCGCAATAGCAACTTAAATCCTGAAAAAAATGAATCGAGTATGATTGGAAATAATTTTCTATGGAATAATTATATCTTTAATGAAAATTTATTTAATTAACACTAGGAGTAATGCAATTTTTTATCAAAAATAATTATTCTTGTTCAATTTGGGGAAGAGCGGTAATGATAATTTATGATAAATAAAATATGACACATATACTTGTGTTTTCAAAGTATTTAAAAACCGTTGTGAAAAATAGCGTCAATAACAGTACCACTGTTAGTTGTCGAAACATTTAGATTTGTGTTAATTTCGAGCTTGAATTCATCATTCATAAAGCTATGAGTGGCTCGGCTTCTAGCAAATTGAAATTAACTTTAAAATCACCACTCAAAATCATGGGAAGCGAGTGATAGTTTTAAAAAAAAAAAAAAAAAACAGAACCACCTTCGGTGTATGGTAAAAGTAAAAAATGTAGGAAATCTTTAATTCTTTGAACAGTTTGATTCGGAGAAATGTATACGACCACCCAAATCACTGTTTGTCTATTTTCAAATAAGCATTTTGCCGCACATATGTCCCCAATATCTTTACTAACATTACCCAGTCCCCTTGTTTGACGATAAGCAATATCCATATGAGGTGCCACATGGAAGTGTTCTGTTTGCGATAGATCGCAACACCAGCTGCTCTGTGGCCGGTAGTTTAAATAGTACGCAGCAATCGAAGTCAGGTATCGAAACACGTTCATCATTGTCTAACCACGTCTCTGTCTAAAGGACTTGGCTTCTTCTCTGATCCTAAAGTGAGAAAACAAAAACAAAGATCCCACGGCCTAGACCGCAGGGGGTGGGGGATGGGGAGGCGCCCCTCCCGAATGAAGGAGAAAAACAGAGCTTCACTGAATAGCGCGCACTTCCCCAACTTCCTGTTACGCATTTCCGTCCCTTTTCACGAAATCACTCCCACAAATCTCCAGCAATCGAAAGGAAAGATGTTACACATCAAAAATAATAAATATATAAGTTCAATAAAAATGTGATAGTTTTATTCAAGTTATTTATTGTACTAATTTCATATTGTCTGAAGCCGAAGCACATTTAATTTTAGATTCAGTTTAATAAAAGACAAATGTACCCTATCACACTTTTCTACATTTTTAAAAAAATCAGGAATGATATTATTTATTTAAATTCTTATCACAGCCTTCAAGTTAATGTCAGCCAACTTGCATCTACTTTTATTCTTGTTGATCTTTATGCAAGAAAAACTTTGCTCACAAATATATGTCGACTAAAATATAAAGAAAAATTCTCCAGCAAATTTCTTCATTCATGGAAATTTTTCAGCTAACAAGATTTGTAAAAGTCAATGTCATAGCAATGAGCATTTCCTTTCTACTGTGATCTGACTGCAAGTCAATAAGTTAAAGCTATATCTTCTTAGGTACTCATCAATATCAGCAGTAGCAACAATGTAACAGAATTCAATGTAATTGAATTTAGGCTCAATTTTCTTAATATCATCCAATATTCTTAAGACCTCATCCTCCAAACTCAGCAGATGATCTCTAATGGAGATACTTTCCGGTTTTTGTTATTTTCCTAATTGAGAAAAATAAAAGACGAATCTTTGATAGCGCACGGGGAAGAGATTTTGGTTCAAAGCGGATTTTCTGACTGTGTTGGTGGCCTGCATAACTCCCCCCTCCCTTGGCTTAAAGAATCGTTAAAAAAACGTAAAGAAGCTATTCAAAGTTTTAAGAAAATATTTTTTTTCGGGAGGGAGGTGGGGAGATTCCTGCCCTAGCTTTGATTGCTTAAAAGTTCTTTGAGTATATAGTATAGTTGAGTATATAGTTCTATAGTTCTTTGAGTAAAACTAATTATAGAGTAATTAGGGGAAAAAATAAATCATCGATTCGGAAGTGAAAAGCAGAAATTTAAAAAGGTATTTGAATCTGAGTTTGAGATAAACAATTATAAGTTTACATACATGTAAAAAATACACAAGCTCAAAAATGGTTTCTTTTCTTAACACCCTTTTATAAGCTTCACTTATATGTAACGGAATCTTTGAACTCAATTTTTACCCACTTTAAAAGGTCATATTAATTCGAAATTTTGCGCACTTGCCCAGGACCGATGACAGTACAATAATTTAATAATTTTGTTCCATTGTCTTGATCAGAATCAACGATTTCCCATTTTCAGATTCCATCCCGCATCTGGCGACAAATTTCAGATCCCATTTCCAGATATGGTGACTAAAAGTTAGTTGCAACTTAATTCGATTAACTATAAAAGGGTGTTTTTTAGTTCTTTTAAACTATAATTTATTACTTTTTCCTTTCCCCCCGCATTTTTGCCTCACCAGAGTTCCAATATGCTTCTTCTAAAAACATATTTTTTCCCCTGTTATACTTGAATACTGAGATCACACAAAGTAAATTCCATTAACAAAGAAGTCGTTTCCGATTAAGATTTCCTCGAAAATTAAATCGCAAGATTATGTTTATACCTAAAAGTGTGAGCAAGTGGGAGAGAGAAAGAGCCGAAACTTTGTTTACATCTTTACGTTGCTAAGCGACGAAAAGAAATTAAGACAAATTTTATCACCATGTAAGATATTTAAACACATCGATTATTTAGGTTACGAAGAAGGAATTATTATTTCATTAATTCGTCGCCGGAGGCACAGGAACAGCATACATTTGCTTTTCAGTGAGCAGACTTTGTTCCGAAAAGGAGCTGAAACAATTTACTCAAAAGTTCATAAAAACTTTTTTTCTAACACCCAAGAATGTAATCTAATTACCTTCAAGCACTTACTTAAATTCGATGGGAAGTAAATGGAGGAGGAATGCGTAAACATGCGTGAAATTTATGAAAGTGGAATTACGAATTTTTATTAATTTTTCTCGATTTAAATGTCTTTGTCGTAAACAATGTTTAAATTATTTGAGATAAAGCAAAGTTCATTTTCTAAGGGATTATATATTACGTTTTTTTTCTTAGATTTTAACGCGATTATACTTTCAGGATGGTTGCATTATTATAAAATTTTATTATATTTTTAAAGTTGCATTTATATCAAATTTGCATTTATATACGAAAAATATAAACAAAAGCATATTCTCTTAAAATGAAATTTTTGCTGTCGATGTATTTGCATCTCTCTAATATGGAGACAAAACTGGATTTGATTTCATATTTTATAGTACTTTTGGAGGCTACGAAGGAAAAGTCATGCATTTTTAAGTGATTCAATTCTTTTACGAGTTTTGTAAAAATAAATGTCTGAAGAAAAATATTTTTTATTAGAAACTTTTATAAGGCCCTGTGCTCCACAAAGTATCACACGGGACTTACAGAAGTAAGTATGAAACCAGGGGCGTCTTAATGCATGGGCCAACTGGGTCCGGGCCCAGGGCCTCGGCCGGAATGGGGACCTCGTCTCGTTTTCGACTCAGCCTTAAGAAGATCATAATTCGAATAATTTCAAAGTTTACAATATTTCCTCCAGTGTATTCTCCAAAAAACTGGAAATTTCGGACCAGTCCAGTTTAAGCTCATTTCGGGCCCTGGGGGCAGAATATCTAAGGGCCCCCTTGGCAATGGTGGATCCAAGAAGGGTATATTGGATCCGGTTAATTCCAGCTTATTTGGGCCCTTGGGTGCCCGTCGCTAGTGCCCAATGCATAAACCTGCACGGTTTCGGACGATATGTCAACTGACTACATGTAATGACCATCGTTTACGTACAGGCCTATGTCTACCCCCATACACCATCATTGCTTATTCAGTCAAAAGGCGGAAGTCGGTTGAGCTGGTATGTGCGATTTTAAATCATGCACATTTATTTATTTGGCGTTATTGTTTGTATGAATATGCTATGTATGCTAACGTATACTATGTACTGTTTACTTTCAAGGGTCATAGTTGGGGTCTACATTTGTGTAGGTGCCTAGGGCCTCAAAAAGTCTTAACACGTCCCTGTATGAAACACATATAAAGAAAAAGCAGAAAAAAATTTAATGTCTGGAAGGATTACATAATTACAATAAATTTACATAACTTTTCAAAAGCTCTTCTAGTGGAAATAAGTAGTTGAAAATTCGGAGGTCAACTTTTATCAATTCTATATTAGAAAAATATTTGAGTATAAATTAAGAAAATATGGTTCAGTTCTTATCCATCACAAAGCTCATAACGAATATTAAAAATTCAGGTGGCCAGGATAGCTTAGTGACCATGAACTCGTGGCCAGCATGTCATGAATTCGAGCCTAGTGATACTGAAGACTTGCATGTAGAGAAGCTGATGCACGTTCAATCCCTTGAGATTCAAAGTACTCCAGTTGGCGCTGTGTGGAATCTCGGAGAAAGGGGGAGCCAGGTTCCATTCTGGTCACTTGACCTTAACTTAAGGTTAAGAGGACCGTTGCCAATAACCCTTTTGTTACTTTGTATGATGACATTAATAAACACTCAATCACTCACTCAAAACGCAGAAATTTTTAGCCAGAACCCCAATAACTTAGCTTAAGATCTTTTGTTCCAGTAAATTGAAAAATGTTTCTAACTCTCATTCAAAACATCGGATTTAACATTTATAAAAAGTAAGCCATTCTGTTTGAGAGTACTGTCTACAAGAGCCAAATAATTGTCTGGGAATATTTACCGATAAGACAGGAATTGTTGATAACATTTTCCGTAACGTTACAGATGTTGAGATATCAGCAGATGGTTAAGGATTCTAGCTTTCGGGAAGGCGTTGATCGATTGTCGAAGCATTTTGGAGTGATAGACTGTTTCATCAGACGAATTCATCGATCTTGGTGTCTGGAAGGTAGATTTTTGGAACCATTAACAAGTTTGTCGCGGGATAAAATTGATCTTCCAACGCACCTGAATGGTCCCGTTTCAAAAAGTTCACAAGACATTTCAAAGAACGCATATCAAGAGAACTATTGGGTGGAGAAGCAAGTTCGGAATTTCGTTAGTTTTGCTTTAAAGAATTTTCGTTTAGTTCGGAGAATCCATGTATTTGACTCAATTCATCATTTATTGTACAGGAAATCGAAAAGCAATATTTAGTTTCTGTCAAAAATAGTGCCGTACTTAAAGAAATTGAAGCATGGGAATATATACATAGAAGGGCTTATAGCTGCATAAAATATACTTGCATATTTATTTATGAATAAAATGAAAAAAAAATTCCAAAACATATTACACAATAAAATTAAAAAATATTTTATAAATAACAGCCTAAGGTTTCCGACTACCTGCGACAATTTTTTTTTAAAAAAAAATGGAAATATGGGGATTTTTTTTTTATTATTTGTAGATTTGTTTAGTACATATTTAAAAAAAAAGGCTAAAATTAAGATGAGAAAAAGAAATTATTCTTATTAAAATGGGAAAAAATTGGTCAAAATGTGCAAAAAAAAAGCAAAAAAAAAATAGCAAAAACGCGGCCCATTCTGTATCAAAAGTTCTTAAGCAAAATTTCAATTTTTCAATTCTGATCTGTTGCTATGTTATTCCTTTTTAAATGACCTTCAGGATAAGAAATATTTGAAGTTTTGCAAAAACTAGAGCACTTTCTCTTAGTTATTATATAGAATTGCTTAAGAAAACAGTGATTATAATAAGATAAGCGACTGTAAATTTTGTAATAAAACAGTAATTGACAAATCTGGAGGTTAAAACACTTCTACTATTATACAGAACATAAACAGAAAATTTCAGTTAATTACTTTAAAAACATTTTAAGCAATCGCTGGTCCTGTTTGAGCATTTAAAAAGAAAACACATTTCGAATAAAACGCCTTTTTAAGTATAACATCTTGCTTAAAGTAATGGCATCTGCTTTTACTAAAACACTTGTAGTTTTTGTTCTAGTGAACGGAAAATAATAAATTTGGTATTTTTATAAGGCTAATAAGATGGCCTATAAAGTAAAATCATAAGAAATTGTTAATTTTTGGCAAAATTCACATTTTTAGGGAAGGTGGATACATTTAAGTTTTCATGAATTTTCAAGGTGCGTCAAAAGCTTTGAAGTGATATTAAATTCAGTAGCATGTGGTTTTAAAAAAGGTGCATGTAAACTAGGTTTTCCACAATTATTTTTTTCCCTTTTCATTTTCGTTTGCAATTACTTAGAAAAGCTGCTCTAAATAAGTAAAAGCTTAAATAGTGTATCGTGCTTGAAGTTTTCAAATATTGAGAAATTTTGCTAGTTTATATCCTAATATTTTATAATTATTTGATTTACTTAATCTACACGCGTAACACACATTATTATTTTAACTGTGAAATTTTTGATGTGTGTATAGAGGGAACAATATAAAATATATAAATAATGATAGTAATTATATACTCTGAAGTCTCCAGTTACAGCACCAAAAAATAAACGAGGCTTGAATAAATATTTACTATTTCATCACAATCTAAATCAGAGTGAAGGTTATAAGAGACGGACTCTCGTATGCCAATCAGGAGGTAAATCCATACATATGATCTAGCTAGAAAGAATATCATTAATCAGTAATCGTTATGGATTTCCTGATCGAATAATAGTCGTGTCGCTTGTCCTTGAAGAGGTAGTGGTGTTATATATGACTCAACAAGTTTTCCAAAGCTTCTATATCATATCTAAGCAGTGGAAGACTCTGTAGAACGTAAGAAAAAACCGTTTTGGAAATAGTTCAATGTTGAAGAATGAGACACATCCTCACTGGGACTCAGCTAAAAAAAGTCGTTTGGAATGCCTGAGCTTCCTCAAAAAATTGATTTTAAAAAACATTAGTTAAGAAAATTGATAATAATTTTATATACTATGCATCGTAACCGGTACACGTATGGTGTTAAAATATTCGAAATGTTTCATGCAATTTATTAAGTTTTGTTTATTGAAGGTAAAAATTAAAGTCGAATAAAATTACAAAAAATTGTTTTTAGAGCTTTATGCATGAACAATAAATGCTTTAAATTTACAGACTTTGACTTTTTTTTGTGCTCTTCATATCTTACTTTTCGAAAAAAAGCATTAAAATATTGATTAGTTAAATAAGTAAAAAAGGAATAAGACTATAAATAACGAAAATTTTCAAAACTTCAAGTGCGATGCTCGAGTGGAAGATGTTTTTTTATATGAGAAATGTTCTTTTTTTTGTACCTTTTTACTTAGCAAGGCAAACATCAACATTTCTAGCAAATAATAATTAAAAATGATAGAAAAAAATTGGCCCATCGTGTGTACGTAGCTTAAATGCATAAATCTCTCAAAAACATTTTTTTTATTAATTAAACCTAAACTTTATATTTTTGGCATGCTTAGATGTAATAAAAGGTTTGAGCAACAGAAAATATTATATAACGTATTTTTAACATTTTTTTTTGTCTAAATTCAACTTTATCTCAGTAGCAAATCTTGCAAAGAATATTTCTTCACGAAGCAAAGTTGAAATTTCGAAGTTTGTTTAATCTTTCCACTTTATTCTCAACACTTATTTTTTTAGCACCATTAACTTTATGCGCATTTAAATGTTGACAATTATAATAACTTTTAGTCTTTTTTAAAGCAAATAAAAAAGTAAATGCAAGTATATTATTCCATTTTTAAATACTCGAATTAAAAAAAAACGCACACACACATTTTGCAGAAAAAGTTATGGCATTTTCACACGTACTGGACTAGTCATACATTTCTCAGAATCTGTGGTTTAATGTTATGGTAACTGCTTTAGACAACAATATGTATTTAATTAATTAATCAACATTATTTCGTGCTTGGTGGCTTTTTCAATTACAAGCTCCGGGAAACCTATTATTAATTTTACACGTCTTTCAACGAAGGTGTCAAAGAAGAAGAAAAGAACTCGGTACCGCTTAGTTTTTCATGTTAACGGTTCATTTCAACACGTCATGGACGTCATGAAGTCAACGAATTTTTAAACATTTCTATTGTCCATGACCTTTATCATTGGATCCGACGCTGAATTCCTAATAAGCTTGTGCCAATGACACAAAGCGAATGTGGATGTTAAGAAAAGAAAAGCTCTGATATTTCCTCAAAGTTCACTCAAAACTATTTTATTCGAAAAGACCAGAGTTGTGTGAGTTGAAATCCCCTTTCACCTGAAAAAAAATAAAGCTTCACTTAAAAAATGGATTGAAGTAATAGGGGTCAAATTTCTTATAAATATGTGTGTATATGTATAGATGCACATGCTACAAATTAGTTGGGCAGTTTCATAAGGTAAGAGCTTCCAAAATATTAAATGAAACTACCCCGTTTAAAGTCAGACTAGTGGAAACAATCCCAAGTTTATTCATAGATGGGTTTAGGTGTCATAACTGACGCTATCTCTTAGTAATTATTTTTTGTTTGGCATTACGATACTGAAGTAAAATGGTGCTGAAAACGCGAAATGGTGTCTTTGGATACATGGAAATCGTTTTGATATTATGGGAGTTATTTACCTGGACCTGCTACAGATTTTCTTTATTCCAATCATCAAAGAAAAAATGCCAGAGGCTACATTTGTTAAGAATATGGCGCTTTGACATTACCACAACGAAGGTAACACATCACCTCAATGCTGAGGTTACAGTTTCTATTGGTCATGGAGGTAATTAATTGTAACCACTATCGCCAGATCTTTCCCCACTAGGCTTACTAAGAGGTTTTGTAAATGATCAAGTGTACACTCCACTATTTCTTGCTTCCTTGCTGAAATGAAATCAAAAGTCTGCATTGTAATTAATTTGATTGACGGAAACGTATTGACAAATCTGTGGAAGGAACTAATTTACCGATGGGACATTTGTAGAGTGACGAAATAATTCATATTGAACATTTGTGATCATGGTAAACTTGAGCTATTTTTTCTATCTTGTAACCATATAAATACTTTAGTTCTTTTTCCTGTAAATTACATGGAATAAATCACTCTTTTGGGCCCAACTAATTTGTAGACACCCTGTATGTAACATGTTACTGGAACACCTTTATCTGGTTACAGTCGTTTCATGGATGGAACATTGTAATTTATGTTTCAAATTTTATTTACAGACAGAAAGCGAAAACCAACACATGGACATTAGACAGTGGGCAAAAGCGTTCTTACATTTCTGAAATTTCAGCTTTTATACCTTTACCTACCAGAAGGTTTGATAATCATATGATTTCCGTTATTTAATACAGTGATTGGTCAGAATCAGTGACTGATATATTGTAGTATCATCTACTTTGAAATGTGTCGACGGGGCAGTTTTCATGATATAAATTGTTGTTAAAAGAGTATTTCCCGTTTCGCGGGTACACTAAAAGAACTGATAGTCTCTAAAAGGGTTAGAGACTATCATATATTGAAGAAAATACCTCGAAATAAAATTTAAATTGGGAACTATTACTTTTATATGGAAGAAAAGTCACTCACTTACTCATCACGGGATTTTCAGAACTATTAGACATACTTGAAATTCAGCAAACATGTTTTTTTAGTGAAGATCTGCTAAAAGTGAGTTTCATGTTCTACAGAAATCAACTCCCAAGGGGGAGAGTTATTATAGGAGAGTTATCGACTCCCAAGGGTATAACGAAGGCATAAAATATGAATGTACTTCCATTTTTGAAATTCAGGCTGTCCTTTTTAAATCAAGTGTGGTGAGAATTATACGAATGTTTCTTGAATACATCATTATATATATATATAGTAATATAGTAACATAAAATGAAAGAAATACATGTCATAATAAAATAGATTATATATATATTAAAATCCTCTCTTATGAGAGTTCCTTTCCATCAAAACGGTGCAAACTTTTCTGCGATCATAATTTGATTTTCTGTAGTTATTTCGCTCTAATTGAATAAATTATAATTTAATGAAACTTTAAGCACGCTCATGCATAATAAATATTAATGTGTTCGTTACTTGTTTGTCAGCATAAAAACATAAAATGAGAATCTCATTAAATTTTGTTAAATTAATTCATCTAAAATTTATCACATATTATGTAAACATGAAAGATTGATTACTTATAAAACGATGAGGTGAGAGAAATTAATGCTATTCATTTTTGAGTAATTAATATGCGTGGCTAAATTACAAATACATTAATAAATTTAAATGTTTGTTTAGTGTGTTAAATTTATGATCTGTTAAATTGTTGTATATGTTTATTTTAGATAACTCCAAATGTATATTTAAGTTTTATCCTTATGAATATCGAAGTTATTGATTATATTGAATAAGATCAGAAGTTGAAACGTTTTCATGTCGCCTTTTTATGCAGTTAACTTTCTTTATAATTTTATTTAATAACTCATAGGTCTTATTATAGCAAAAATTCTTTTTAATGTTTGTATGTTTTGATATTTGTTACGAACTATCTTTCTTTCAGTGCGAAGTAAAATCTGCTGAGTGGACAAATTTTATATCAACACATATTTGAGTCATTTTACATTAGAGGGCAAATTTTAAGCCCGATATAATTCATAAGCGCTTAAGCAACATTTTGCGGCTGCAGTAGACGAGTGACCATGGACACGAACTTATGGCTGGCATTGTAGACTTTTAGGATGCGATGTAGAGGGGTTGAGTAGATTAGATTTGTCAAACCAAGGATTGACGTAGTGCAGAAGATTGGAGAGTGCAGTTCCAGTTCAAATTAGGGTTTGAAGCCCTGGAAGCCTGGGATCTCGGTGTTTCTTTAAATCCCGAAGCCCCGGGATTTAATTTTTGTCTAAATTATGTTTTAAAATAATTTTTTTAATCAAAATTTTCTAAAAATTTAATTCTCCGATAATTTTTTATTATATTTTTTATGAGATACATAAGTGGAATTTTTTTGTGCAGTTATTTTCTTCGCATTGATAAATATGTTGAAAAAGTTATCCAAAGGAACAGTTTTAAAACTTGCGTAACAAACTACTAGGTTGATTTTAGTTTTTTTGCATTTATGTAAATATTCAATTTACTATTTAAACTGACGAGTGAACAAATGGTTTCTTAAGCATAATAGAACAATAAGGGTAAAGTTTATCAGTTTCAAAATTTGGTAAAATAATAAAACAAGTCATTAAATAGTTTTATCTAGTATTTTAAATCACATTTTAGCACAACTATCTGAAATTATTTTACGTTTAAATATTCTCTGATTAAAATATTTTTTTATTATAAACTCCACACCAATAAACAGTTAACAAAATTCTGGTACTTTACATTGCGACCTTAAATTTTTTAAATTTAGAAATCCCTATGGTTTACAAGGATTATTCAGCAAAAAGTATTTCTGATATTTGTCAACATTGGAACTTTGGGAAAACGGACAAACAGCGAAATGTTAACTGATTAACTGCCAGCAAGTATTGAAAATAGATGGTGGCTTTACAAAAAGTCTCCATATGCATTTATTTTCGGTGCATAAATAAAAAGTCGTAAGCCCCATCTACTTCTACCTAAGAAGATTCATTAGAATGAGAAGTTCCACCGAAGAAAAATAAAGCAAATGAATTAAGTTTTGTTTTAATTTGTTTCGCTAAGTTATGATATTAAACAAATTTTTTAATTACGTTTTCAGTTTTATTATGTAATTTCAACTACGCTAATGTGTATGTATTTTTCGTAAATTGTCCATTACAAACCCCAGGGCAATCCCGGGATGCAAATACAAGTTTAGATGACATCCTGTGTATTTGGCAATGTTCTAAATTATGTGTTCTATCACTAATAACTCTTGTATAGCTTTAAAATATGACGTTAATAAACAACTTATTTTTAATAGATTCTGTTTTTCATTTTTCCCTTTACGCAATCGATTCGTCGCTTGTAACTTTCCCAGTAAATCACACGATTTTTTTTAAAACTGAAACAAATAAACATTGAAATTTTTGTTTTGATTCAAAAGAGCAATTCTTTACTTTTTTAATAAAAATGACTGTAATGTCTGCATGTAGGGATTTTTTTTCTTACTCCACCAGTTTAATATGAAAAACAAAGAAAAGAGGGTTAAATCATAGTAATTTTCCTTATCTTGAAATTAATCTATTATTTTGGCTAATATTTCTTATGACTATACTAAACTTGTGTATCCGGTTTCATGTATTTATCAGCTTACCATGCAAAGTTTTCCTTTTATTGCTCGAAATTGAAAATCAGCTTTTGCAACTGTATATTTTAACTGAACTCTCCCAACACTTTCAAGAGTGTTATCTCTATCGCCCTTCTTAATTTTTCAAAAAGTAAAAAATTTGAATTTTTATTTTTATCGTTTGTTCTCGATATTTTAGTAAATAAGTTCTAGATATAACGGAAAAGTTATAGACAGAATACTCATAATCAATATTTCAATTATTTTGTCAAGAGCAAATGCTCTCAGCCATTGTAATTGTCCTTAAGTCCATTTAAACTCAAGATCATAACTCGTAAGCCTTTTTTCGTAAGCCTTCCCAGTATTCACATGCGTCCCCCATTCATTATTATTAAATTCTAAGTATCAAAATGGCCCCAGGATATACGAGGTAGGATTCTAAGTTCCCGGACTGAGTCTATAATGGGGAAAAATTTTTCAGTAGAGTAACAACGATAACATTTATGTGTTTTACTGCATCAAATGGTTGGTGGCTCGCCATGGCGTAGTATTTTGTAAGCGTATGAATTCAGTACCGGCGATTGAAAGAAATTTCGTTTTTTGAGCAGGGAATGAACATCAAATTTTGTAGAATTCTACGGAGATTTACGAAATGTTGAAACATATATATCAGCGTTTCTCAAACTGTGGGGTGCGTCCCCTAGGGGGGGGCGTGATAACTCTAGAAGGGGGCGCGAACATATTGAAAGTTAAAAAAAAGATTATTTAAAAAATATATTAATTTACTGAAAGTAAACAAACTAAATACATTCTGACATACTAAAAAATAAAACACGCCATTAGATTGATGTAATACACTTATAAATGTATCAGTACTGCACACAATGTATTTCAAAATTAAATTAACAATACTAAGTTAAGATCCAGTTTAAAAATTAACAATGATTTCATGGGCTTGTCACATATAAAATTATGTACAAAAATCAGCACTTATCTTGATAATTTGTACCGTTTATAATGAATCCCTTAACTGCCGTTTAAAAGTTACGCGATTCGCTCCCCAATGCTACGTAAGCGGGCTTATGTGATGTATTGGGAGGGGGAGAAAAGAAATAAGTAAATCCTTCGCAAATTCTGTCAATGTCCTTTTACTACTTTCCAAAGTTCTTTTATTGCGTTCGGAATAATTTTACAGATAGCAATGCAGAGACAAGTTCGTACTTCGGAAAGACGTAAATTACGTCCGGGGCAATTAAAGCTTTGGCTGAATGTGACATATATATACGTCGGTGGAACTTAAGAGGTTAAAGTTCTATTGTAGCTTTAGCGTCCAAACTATAGTATTATCGAATTCAATACATTGCTATTGTATGGAGGAGGGTGCGATGAAAATTATGATTGAATTTTGGGTCGCAAATATTGAAACTTTGAGAAGCACTGATATACATTATTGCGAACATATCAGTCATACATTATTGCGAACATATCAATCATACATTATTGCGAACATATCAGTCATACATTATTGCGAACATATCAGTCATACATTATTGCGAACGCAAGCTTTTAAATGACATCGATGTTTCAGGGAAAGCAGGGAGCGTTTCGAAGACGACGAGTGTTCTGGATGTCCGCGTACCTCTCGCACCACTGAAAACATTGAAAAGGTTTCTGAGGTGGTACGTAAGAACAGGCTTCAAACAAAGACGGGATTAAAACGAAAAAAAAACTGTTCTACCACAGCCTCCTTACTTCCCTGATTTTGCCTTTTGCCACTTCAGAATATATTTCTTTCAGAGTCGTCTACTCTAATCTGCAGATGAAATTAAAAGTGCATCGCTGGCTAAATTAAAAGACATTGCTAAAAATGGATTCCAGAAATGTTTCAATGACCCCTACAAGCTACGACAAAACTTTATTGTTGCTCAAGGGACTTATTTAAAAAGAGGATGTGAGTCTATAACTTTTTAAGTTATAGACTCAGTTCCTGAACTTTTGAATCCTATCGCGTGTATATGCTTTATGTTTCAAATGCAGGATCCTCGGAAATATATCTGCCAGATTGCAGAGGATGAAAGAAGGCAAAATGAACTTTTTCAACCCAAAATTATCGCGTTTATGCGAAAATAAGTATGAAAGACCGAAAATGTGAAAATAAAGACACGTGGATGACTATACAAATGGAATTTGACAATTTTTTAAAATAGGTGTGTGTCAACAAATAAAGACTCAAAAAGTTTTGATTGTGATCAATTTGTTTCCAAAATCGTAAAGGTCATGATTGCTTTTTTATAATTTTGTTCACTTTTATATGGAATTTAAGGCGAGTTTGTTGTTCAACTTAACCAGAATTTGAATATTCGTCTGAACCGAAAAATTCCCATCCGCAAGTTCGCGATTAGAACGCCTGGGTTACTGCAAACTGAATACTGTTCATATTTCTAAAAGAAAATGCTATCTAATTCTACTTTCAGTCATGGTTAACCTAAATAGCACTGTGAAGTAGCATAATGGAAAACGTAATGTACTGTAAAAACAATATATAACTTTTATTAATTCAGTTTTGTGTATATGTTATCGTTAAAGTGTATAATTCAGTTGTATCTAAAATACAGTTAAGTATTTCATGAAATAACTAGACAAGTAATTTAAAGTATAATAGATTAAATATTTCATACTTTACTTAGTTATTCTGTGAAATAACTAGTTATTCTATGAAGTAACTAATGATAGACCGTTGAAGTGAAAAATTACCAATTTCAAAGTTATTTTATAAATTAATTGATAATAAATAGCTAAAATCTCTCGAAAAGTACATTTTATTTCTATTGCGTATGATTAATAAATAAATAATAAGGAAACGTAGATGAAATAATTTATTATTATTTACATTGCAAACATTAGTTAAAACAGAAATTAAAAAATTATGTTACAGAAATAGAGTTACATTTAATTATCAAAAAAATTCTTGAGCAGGGAAGAAAAAATGTTTCGTCGTAAAAACATTGTGTAAACTTTTTCAAACTGTAACAGTTACATTTAAACTCTGCCTTCCCTTGACAAATAACGACAGCCAGGTGGCGCTACTTGTTCTTGGGGAAAAAGAGAACGTTTTTTCCCCTGAGATCTTGGTCTGCCGGATGGTCCCGAGCCATGGATACACGTGGAGTCAGGGAAAGCCTTTCCCTCCTTTTATGTCTCATCCCTACACTATGAATTTTGTGTGTGTGTGTCTCCTTGTGTTGTGGAACTTCATGAACATTAGAATATCTTGTTCCTGTAACCATCAAAGCGTGCATTACTTAATCTTTCACAACATGGGAGCATTACAAAACAAAGATGTAAGAAAATATTAATTTAAGTTTTACGAAATACTTTTTTTTTAAACTTTTCATTATTTATTGGAGCAAGGATTGCTGTGATGACACTGAATTACATCGAATATTATTTTTGAAATGAGAATTGTAAAACAGGTATAAGCGTTTAAAAACTGACTAAAAGCAGATAGAACTGATTCTAAAAATTTTCAAAAGCCGTACTTCATTCTTAACGATTAAGTAACCATTATTCTATAGAATCCCTAGTTAAATAATAGAATTCAATAATTTTATATACTCTCACTGACTTTTCATGAAATATCTAATTATTCTATGAAATAACGGATTTCACATAACATACATATCATTTTCTAGTTACTATAGCCAGTAACTTGTATATTTATTGATATTTTTGATTAGTATTAATTATATCAATAAAGAGGCTAAGAGAGATTAATGTGAGGCCTAACCCAAAATATGACTTTTATCAGCAGATACTCACTAATGATGATTGTAAATAGCTTTCCATTCTAGTAATAGTGATAAATCATCTAAGCTGGGACCTCCCAAACAAGGAAAACATTTCAAGCATCCTCGAGCTTGGATACGTAAAAGTAAAGATCGTAGTAGCATTATTCATTTTTCACATCCTCACAGTTCATGAATATACTCTTATTTAAAATAGACTATAACGGCCTTTAAATTGATGTGTTTATAATTGGAATCCTTTTGCTTGAAATTCCTTATATACATTGAGCTACTACTAATGTCAACCAATTAATACTGTATCATAGAATTTACAACTACCTTCATAAGCATTCTTTTCCTCTTTTTTTTAAGGTATATTAGTGAAACTGATGAGTAGATTGCTTGCTTGTTTGCATCATATTTCAAAGTTTCACAAGGATTATTGGTGACGAAATTCAAAATTTTTAACCACTGTCGAATTGCGAAGATGACACCTGAGCTATCTCATCCCTTTCCAATTGTCATAACTCTATGTTGTTCGTCTAATAAAAGGTGTGGCTCGTTTGTGTGCTCGTTACAACGTGCTAAGGAGGCTTTTGATCAACGGTTACGGCAGTAATTTCCATAATTTTTGAGCTTATAATGTCTTGTAGAGGTTGTAATCACGCAATGACTTTCTCTAGGTCACAAAACCTCAGAGGGATTACGGTCTGGAGATCTCGCTGGCCATACCATATGGTGAAAAACCAGTTCTTCCAAATAATAATTTGACGAGTGCGGCTCTGTATAGTCGAGCATTATCGGCAATTTATTTTAATTGGTCTTTCAAAGATCGTCAAAAAACGCACGAACGGTTTGAAAATATCATCCTAATAGTATTTAGCTGCCTTATACCAACAGAGAAGCTAAGGACTGCTGTACGCGCATTTAACATTAGCCCTCTCTACACAAGAATACCACCAAAGCGATTGATTTCTCCGATGTTTGCAGGATGACGGCGTTTCCCAGATTCTCTCTTGATGAAAACTTGCTGAGAATAGTTTTGTGAGCTGAATCGCGATTAGTCACTGAAGAGAACACAATGCTAATCTTGTGGTAGTCAAGAGTGATGTTCATAGCTCTAAGATATAGACAGTATCTCTTCTAAAATCGCGGGAAGGAAACACACCACCAAATTCAGGGTTTAAAAGTCCTTTTCAGTTAGCCGTTTATTCATGGTTTCTCTCGATATCATCGTTAAAGACGCAGCAGCGAGGTCTTAAGAGTCTAAATGTTATACCTCAATGGCGTCAAGCATTTAAAGACACAGAGTGATTCTCACAGGTGTTGTAATTCTAGTATCTCTGATGTCTGAAACTCTTTTACTAATATGCAGATGACCATACGAGATATTTATAACCAGCAAGCAACTCCCACTTGGTGCTATTCATAGTTTATATAACCAATGGCTTTCCATCGCAATTCCCCATTTAAACCTTTCTTTGTAATCATTTTAATAGGAATATTTAGGGTTTTTGTTCTCTTTAAAAATGAAATCTCACACACAAATCCGGTAAAATCTTGGTAAAAACTTCCATTTTTCAACTTCAAATTCCACTTTTGTATCCCCCCACCTTTTTCTTTTCTTTTTTTAAAAGAAAAACCGACACTTTTTTCTATTAAATAAACACTAGACGCATAAACTGAAGTAGTTTCCTAAATCACACTATATGACATCACCTTTATCATAACAGTTTCACAATTATTCCTGTTTATTGTATAATATGTATTTGTAACTTTAATTTTGCACACTAGTGTATGTAACTTTTATGCTAGGGATATTTTAGCTCAATTCACAGCAGTTCTTTGATGAAATCCATACATCCATAGTAGTTAAGGTTAACTATGCCTCCATTTTCGAAGTAGCTCAATTCACAAATTAATTTAATGCATTAATATATATCACGCAAACGCGTGATGAATGGGCCTTTGCGAGAGAAGCAGATAATTCTTTTGAAAAAGGGATCCAAAGCCTCCATTTTACTTTTAGAAAGGTCCATTGAGCAATAGAAAAACATAAATAAGAGAAAGACTAAGAGCTCTTGGTCTAAGCAATCGACAAACTCAAACGGATGACCTTAAGCAAATAGCACATCCGATTGATCCCACAAAAGGATCTTAATTCTTCTGTATACAAATAAAATCACTTAGTATCTTTCTATTTACTAAGGGTGAGTTATTTCTTCTCAAGATTCCAAAGTCCCCGGGCAACAAAGTACGTCGACGCGAATGTTTCCCTCTTAAGTTATTCCCGTCCAGTTTTCTTCATTTGGGAAAAGGGACCATTTATTCTATCGGGCGAGATTACCATTGGCGATCATCCTTCTCATCAATAGATCCACCAACTCTCATTACTCTTCTTCGAAGAAGTGCCGAAAGGAAATTTCGAATAATCTATCTCGCCAGGGGACATAGCTCGCTAATACCTTCTAATTTTCTGTTTTGTTCCGCTTCTTTAGGCACGGGGACGCTTTCTTTTTCTCGGGGTAACACTCCACTGCCTCCACCGACCTGATAAAGCGAGCAATTCCCAGGGCCATCATTGCGTGTGCGATAGGATTATTAAGGTATGGGTTCCTGGAATTATTTTACTTTCCCTAAAACGATGGAAGAGTTTGTTTTTCCCTTTCCCTTTTCGCATTTTTGAGAACTGAACTTGATTAAGTGTAAATCATGGTTAAAAGACAGGCAAATTTATTGGTTAGGAATATCAATTTGTAGAGAGATGCTAAACTATAGCCCCTTAACTCGTATGGGTAACCAAAAATTAGCCACAACCATTTTGCCCGTACGCTATACGGTCACTGACATTCTCTTCTTTCATCTTTGATTTTTTTTAATAGTTAGATTATAGTGCTAGTGTTTTTAAGAGATGCAGTTTGTCGATGGTATTGAAATACTTCTCATCCGGGATTTTCTTTGTGATGAAGGCAGGAGTTAAGATTCTTCAAAATATTCTATAAAGAACAAGGATTGGCAAGGTAATGTGCAATTTGTTGCTTGAGAAGAAATGGAAATTGAAAGATAATCCAAAAAAGTAGATATTATCTCTGTCCCCATTGCAATGTAACACTTAGTATTACACCATGCTTCAAATTGTGTGTGCATATATATGCGCACACACAAAAAATCCCCTTAACTGTTTGATAAAGAGGTACAAACATGAAATTATTTTGTAAGTATGAGAGAAATTCTTTTATGATATATGAAGCATTCGTCCATTCCTTCAGGACCCACGTTTAAATAATAAACTAGCTACCCACCTAATGGGAATCCTTTGAATTACATCTATCCACCTACCCATATCATGTGATTTCTCACTTACTATAAATACCGAGATTTCTGGAAATCCCACCCTTCTTGTCCTTTGTCTGCCTTCAATATGTGTAACCGGTTGCAGCTTGGTTTGTGTTCGCTTTTTGGGATGTTGGAACGCTATATGTTAAATGTTCAATAAACCGGATTAAGTAACCGCAAAATTGCCTCATCAATAGCATCAAAAATTTGCAACTTCAACCTTCAAAGTCAAAATGATGATCCAGATAAAGAAATGTCTTACCACTCCGAAAGTCTTTACAAATATATATCTATCTAATATATAAAATTCTCCTGTCACAGTGTTTGTAACCAAACTCCTCCGAAACGGCTAGACCGATTCTTATGAAATTTTGTGCGTATATTCAGTAGGTCTGAGAATAGGACGTAAACTATTTTTCATTCCGATATTGCAATTAGTTAAAAAGATATTAATTAAAAACCTTAAAATGCGCAATTGTTTTACCCTGTGTGTTAATTTCGTCGTTTATTTCGCTTGGCGTCGAAAATCGGTTTCGCGCCAGCTGTGACTTTTCTCTGTTCCACCGTCCAAATCACCCTGCCCATAAGTTACACTAGCAAAAGGGGTGTGTATAACAAATCAAAAATCCCCAAATTTAGCGAGTGAAAAGTTTATTTTTTTATTTTTTCAAAAATTCATATATTGCATCCATTTATAAAACAAAAATATCAAAAATATTTTTTTTCGAAAAACTTAATCGCTTTTACTTTGTTATCATTATTTCAAATAAATGACACGAGATCAGTTTTTGCCATTTTGCTCAAGATAGTTCTCACGTTCGTTAATTAAGTGATCTCTCTCATATAAATCAATAGTTTTCAAAAAGAGTGTCCCATGCTCCCGCCAACAACAACTATTATTTTACCTGTATAAACTATTTCTGAATATTTTCAACATTTATGAGTTCTTATTTATTAGTTTATTTATTATTAAACGACAGTTAATAAAACTGTAATACTCAGTGCGCGCAAATATTTCGGGAACCATTTTCAATTAAATCATAAATATATACGTATTTTATAATTGTGAAAGGTATAGGTCAAATATAAAAGAAAATTATCAGTATATTGTTTTCTAGCATTAAGTGCTTCAATTTGATCTATTTGTGTGTTTTGTACGGTGAACAATGCCACCTAGATGCAAAGTGTCTGCTTTGGGCCGTTGAACGACTACATCTACAGCCACTGGAAATAGAAGAGCTCAAAGAAACGGTGAACAAATCCAACTGGATAATGAAGATATGCGTGGGAACAAGGCGCAATTGCGTGAATCGCAATCACAAGAGGCACGAGTTGAACAAAATCAACAAAGACGATTAGAACAAAGACAAGCGCTTCGATACGTATGACACACGCAAAGCAAATGACCAACAGCGCCAACAAGTACATCAAGCATTTACATCCGATTTATTCCGTCGTCTAGCATTAGAGTATGAGCCCGATGTTAAATATTACGCTCATTCGAATGTGGAAATTGGTGCTATGGACAAAGAATGTCCGCATTGTAATGCGCTTGAATTAAAAAATGAGCCAGCCGGGATGTGTTGCGCTTCAGGAAAAGTGCAACTACCAGAACTTGAAACACCACCTGAACCATTGTCACGTCAATCCACGTTCAGCGGGCGCTAATGAGATCAACGCTTGCTTGAAATCATCGCCAATGTGGCGTAATGTTGAAAAAGTACAGCTGAAAGTAAATATGAGCGTTCAAATGCTTCAAGGTACATCCGCTGAAACATTCTCAAAACAACTGTCAGATATCGGCGATGGAAAAGTAACTGTACATGAAAACACTGGACGCATAAAATTGCCGACCGATTCCTACACGATCATTAACTCGCAAAATGCTCTCAATGACCAGATATTTCCCAATTTACATATACAATACTTGAATCGTGAGTGGCTGACAGAAAGAGCAATTTTGGCAGCAAAAAATGTGGACGTCAACGATTTGAATTTCAAGATACAAGAGTTGATTCCAGGGACTTGATGTCATACAAATCTATCGATGCAGTTTGCGATACCAACGAAGCTGTAAATTATCCAGCAAAGTTTTTGAACTCATTGGATTTGCCAGGCATGCCACCGTACCATTTACAACTGAAGGTTGGATCTCCAGTTATTTTGCTTCGTAATTTGAACCCGCAACGGCCGTGCAAAAATAAGTCATTAAAAAATTGATGAAAAACGTTGTCGAGGCAAGCATTTTGAATGGCAAGTTCTGAGGAGAAGGTGTATCACTCGACCACGAATCCCTATTATTCCAACAGATGGGCAAATTGAATTCAAGCGGATTCAATTCCAAATTAGATTGGCATTCAAAATGACAATCAATAAGTCTCAAGGCCAACGATGTCTGTTTGTGGCTTAGATTTAGGCACACCGTGTTTTTCACACGAACAATTATACGCGGCATGTTCTCGCGTGAGTAAACCATTCAGTTTGTTTGTGTTGGCTAAAGATGGACTCACTAAAATTATCGTACACGCCATTTCACTAAGAGACTGATAAAGTTATTTTTTAATTGTCAGAATTTGTGACAGAGATGTAATTTGAATTTATTTGTTAAAATAATAAAAGTACAAAGAATTCAAAAAATGAATGCTTGATGTTTTGTAATTTTATAGGACGTCATCGTTCACAGCGCTCCATTCCCTTTTCAGTCATATACCTCATCGCCACACACTTTCAATGAGTTAGTTATTTTTTATTTGACTACCAAAAAATATTTACTAGAAATAATTCATGTAGCAAAACAACGTTTGCTGGGTCAGCTAGTATATATATATATATGCTTAGTTATGTTGTAATATATATTTAGTTATATGCAATAAAAACTGACCACTGAGGGGGTTAGGGCTGAGTCAAAATGGAGAACTATGTAGGCAAGAAATGGAGGGTTGAAATTAGCTCCATATTCTGTTTGTTTAATTCACGAAACTTGCAAATCTCCATCCACCTTTAAGCTAACCGTATGCTTTCAGATATATTTAAGCAGGGAATGTAACAATTAAATACTATAGAACCACTTTTCTTTTAACTTTGAAATAAAATAAATTTCCAGAGAGGGAGAACAAATAGAACTAAACTGACTCAGGGTAACGTAATTCCTTATTTAGAAACATTTATTTAGCTTCGGACTCCTTAGAAACACTATACAGCAGCGTTTGTCAAACTGTGGAGCACGCCTACCAGGGGTCGTGATAACTACTCTACAAGGAGGGCGCAAGCATATTAAAAAATCAAAAACAAAATATTATTTAAAAAAATTATTAATTTACTGAAAGTAAACAAACAAATTATGCATTCTGACATAATAAAAAAATAAAATGCACATTTACACTAATAAAATTCACTTATAAATGTATCTGTACTGCACAATGTATTTTATAATTATTTAACGATACCAAGTTAAGAATAAGTTTAATAATTACTAACCCCATGAGCTTGTCATATATAAAATAACAAATTAACACAAAAATTATTATTTATCTTTATAATTTATACGGTTACGGTTTATATATAATGCCTTAACTGCCGCCTAAAAGTTACGTAGTTCGCTCCCCGATGTCTCAATTTTCCCCGTAGGGAGTGCGTATATGATATATTGGGGGTGGGGATGAGTAAATAAGAAATCATCTGAAAAAAGTAAATACTTCGCAAAGACTGTCAAGTTCCTTTTATTGCATTTCAAAATCTTCAGAATAATTTTATGGGTAGCAGTGCACAGAAAAGATCGTATTTCGGAAAGACGTATGTATACATCCGGGAAATTTAACGCACCGGTTGACAAAGACCTATGTGACTGAGTGAGTGAGTATTAAAGTCCCATTGTTCAGCTACACGAGGGCTTTTGGGGACGGTCCGCGTAATTTGAACCATGGTCAAGTGACGCGGACGACACCTCAGCTGGCACCCTCCTCTCCTCTAACTACCACACCAAACCAACGGGAGGACGTTTGAGCTCTCAACAGATTTAACGTGCATCGCGCCCCTACACGGCGGGTCTTCAGTGGTACTGGGATCGAACTTATGACAGGCTAGCCACGATCCGATGCCTAGACCACTTGGCTACCACGGCCACTGACAAAGACGTAAAAATACGCCGGTGACACTTAAGATGTTAAAGTCGTATTGTAGTTTTAGCGTCAAAGAAAAGTATTATTGAATTTATGCATTGTTTTTGTATGGTAAAGGGGCTCGATGAAAATTATGATTAGATATTGGTTCACAAATATTGAAATCTTGAGAAGCACTGCTATATTGTAATGAATTACATACGAGGGTAAGTTGAAAAATAAGTTTCCTCTGTCGACTGTGGTCAGAGTTGTGTATGAAAGTCAAAAAATAGAATGAGACATTAAAGATATGACATACCTTTATTTTTCCACATAGGTACCAAGTACATTGAGACATTTGTCATATCGCTTAATAAGCTTCAAAAAGCTATCCAGGAAAAAATCAGGGCTTTGCATATGGAAGAAGCGTTGAACGGCTTGTTTCACTTCAGTATTGCTTCCAAAGCGCCTTCCCCGAGATTTTTCTTCAAAGCCGGAAACAGATGGAAGTCGCTTGGTGCGAGATCAGGACTGTATGGTGGATGGTGTAGGCGCTCCCAGCCAAAAGTTGCAATATGGTTTTGCGTTGCCGTCACCGAATGTGGTCTGGCATTGTCATCCAACAGCAGAACGCCAGATGTGAGAAGGCCTGGCCGCTTTTTCCGAATCGCCTCTTTCAATTTCGACAGGGTAGTCACAGTAGCGCGTAGCATTCATGGTTCCAACCTCCAAAAAGTCCAGCAACAAAACTCCTTGGGCATCCCAGAAAACTGTGAGGAGCACTTTACCTGCAGAGGGAGTTGTCTTGAACTTCTTTCGGACAGGTGATGACGGATGTTTCCACTCCATAGATGCGGCCTTCGATTCTGGCGTGAAATGGTGGACCCACGTTTCATCCCCCGTCACAATCCGAAACAGAAAGTCATTGCCATCTTCATGGTAACGCACGAGATGTTCCAGGCTGACCGCCATACGTTGTTCCTGGTGTGTCGAGGTCAATTGTCGGGGCACCCATCTTGCTGACACTTTTCTGTATCGAAGAATGTCGTGGATGATGTTTTGAGCTCGCTCATGTGAGATTCCAAGTTCTTCCGCTACTTCATCGATGGTGATACGCCGGTTCGCTCTAATCATGTCATCCACCTTCTCACATTTGCATCTGTAGTGGCCGTGCGCGTCCGTCCAGCTCTCGGTATGTCCTCCACTTGCTGACGTCCATCACTGAATGTGCGACACCATCTCCGCACCATTTGCTTCGACATCACACCTGGCCCATAGACTTTTTTGAGGCGGTTATGAATTTCTGTTCCTGATACTCTACGTGCCCATTCATATCGGATAACCGCTCTCACTTCCTCCTTTGACCACGAATTCAAAACGCACCTTCTCTCCATACCTACCGGGGCTCAAATGAGAGGCTGGTCTCCGCTTTGCGCAGGCACTGTAACAGCGCCATCTGCTTGATTTGCAGCGACCTCTACCCAATGGTGTATTGGTGACTTGCGCGTTTTCCTGCTGTGTCGCCTTTCGCCCATAGCCGTTCAACGCTTCTTCCATATGCAAAGCCCTGATTTTTTTCTTGGAGGACTTTTTGAAGCTTATCAAGCGATATGACAAATGTCTCAACGTACTCGTACGAGAACAATAAAATAAAGGTATGTCATATCTTTAATGTCTCATTCTATTTTTTGACTTTCATACACAACTCTGACCTCAGTCGACAGGGGAAACTTATTTTTCAACTTACCCTCGTACATTATTTGGTGCATAAAAATCATTTTTTATCGTTATTGAAATCAATAAATGTAGTTCTTATTTTTTTTATTGATAATCGCATTTGTATAAATAACAAGTTATGTAAAAAAATTTTAAGTCAATTCCTACTTTGATCTGAAAAAAAAATATTTCATTTACTTTTTATTAAATAGTTACAATTAATATAAATATGTATATAAATATGACAGAATCACAACATTAAGTGGCAATTAATTTTTATTAATTATCATTAAAATATTGTATTGCCATCCAAAACAATCGTGTACGATACAATTTCAATTCAAATGATGCTTTGAAACGTGAGAAAAATATCTTTTAAAGTTTTGACCCAAGTCGCTAAAAACGAAGCCAAAATGACTGCATCTTTAAGTCTTAAAATTAATTGACTGAAATTAATTATTTAAATTAGTTATAACTAAATTATCGTATTGCATCCAAAACAATAGTGCATATGAAATTTCATCTCAAATAAACGCTTTAAAATGTGAGAAAAAAACCTTTTTCAATTTTTGACAGAAGTCACCAAATTGGTCGCTAAGTCGCCAAACATGATGCCAACGTGACTGTATTTGTAATTCTTTGAGTAATTAGTTTAAATCAATTAATTTTTATTAATTATTTTAATTGCTGTATTGTTATACAAAATAATCGTGCATATAAAATTTCAGCTCAATTAAGTGTTTCAAAATGCATTTTATAAACGATTGAAAACTTGAACAAGATAAATACATATATAAATATAATAAATATAGAGAGAGTGTGGGAACAAATAGTAGGAATTGAAAAACTAACGGTTGTAATAATACCAAATGCATAAATGAGTATTATGAAATCCAAAAGTGCCAGAGACTGTATGGATTTAATTTGATTTTCATGTATGTCACACTCTGAAGCAAAACGGAGACTGCTGGTGACGGACTTCGTAATTTTGAAACATGAATGAATGACGAGAACATCATCTGATCTGGTACTCTTTCTCTTCAAACCTCCCATCATGTCAATGGGAGGACTCTGAGCATCTTTAAATTTAACGTAAATCGGCGCCTCTACACGGCGAATCTTCAGTGGCACGAGGTTAGGGTGAGCTCGTGTCTTTGGGCATTCTGCCAATACCTATTATGCTGCTCCAAAGTGTGACGTCATACACGAATAATAAATGAATCTTCTTCCACAGATTCTAATTGCGTACATTGTATTCCCGAAAACTCAACAAGAAATATTTTTTAGAGTTTGAATAGCTAGCATTTCATTTCATAAATGCAATATGTGGTGAAAACTACTTCTATGGGTACAATCATCTCTTAAAAATTTGTTTTGCGTTTGTTGTTGTTGCTAATCCTCCAGGGTCTGCGAAGTCAGGCAAGATCAATTAAATCGTTGACTCTCAAAAAGTTCAGCACAAGAAGGGGATCCGTGTAGATATCTTTGCTTGTGAGATCCATGCAACGCATTATGTGCTCGGGGGAAGCCTGGTGATCTTGCCACCTTGGACAGATGGAGAAGATCTTCTTGTTCGCTGAGAATGAAAGGCGTTTGATGTGACTACTAACAAGACGAGAAAGGGTAGTCTGGGAGCATCTGTCACACTTGTAGGCTAGGGCCAGTCCGGGACTATTACCCACATACCAATGATGAGTGGGTGGCGCCCTCCACTCCACCCAAGTTTGAGATTTTTTTAAGAGTATAATTCCAGATAGTTAAGGGCGGATGTAGAGGAGTTGGAAGATTGTTTGCTAGTTTGTCCGCCATTTCATTGCCATAAAGTTCGACGTGTGATGGGTCCACTGAAAATGAAAATGTTTTGCGTCTGAAACACGTTGATAATCAACATAATCAATCAAAAAGTAAATAGTGGAGTTTTACGGTATAATTTTAACTACTTCTTCCTTTTGTAACTAATACAACATGTATAGATATGTATGGCTTCTGTACACAATTATAAAGTTTATATTATATGAATTCAACTTAATATACAAGCACAATTTTATAAGTAGATCAATAGCTGAAATATCTTGTCCGGGAGTTGAACGTTTTTTCCCATTATACTTTCCATGGATGATTGCAAATTTGATTCCAGAAATTGAATTAAACTGTTTACGTAAATCAGTGTTTCCTAAACTGTGAGGCGCGCCCTCCTTGGAGGCCTTGATAAACCTATAAGCGGGGCGGGAGAATGTCTAAAATAAAATGTTATTTATTAAATTATTAATTTACTGAAAGAAAGCAAAGCAAAATGCATTCAGACATAATGAAAAAATAAAATACACATTTACAATGATATCATATACTTATAAATGTATAGTACAGCTCAATACATTTTAAGTATATGATAGTTTATCAATACTAAGCTAAGAACAAGTTTAGTAAATGCTAGTGACTCCCATGGAATTGTCGTATACAAATTTACATATGAAATTTAATACTTATCTTGATAATTTGTACAGTTTATGGTTAAAGTCGAATTGTAGCTTTACGTCAAAGTAGGTTATAAATTCTATACATAGTTTTTGTATGGAGGGGGGCGCGATGAAAATTATGATGAAAAACTGGGTGGCAAATCTTGAAAGTTTGAGAAATGCTGACTTAAATTTAACATCACACCAATAAATGTTATATTCGGTAAAAAAATATATCTCGGATCAGGGCGTAACGAAGAGTATTAGGGCTCCTTTGCAAAGTCAGGCTTTGGACCGCAAGTCGGGTTTTACAAAGGTTTACAAGCCATAACATAATCTTGTCTTTGTGCCCCTTAGAACCCAGGCTCCCCCCCGCATTGCAGGGGTGTACGTTACGCCACTGTCTCGGATATTAACAAAATAGTCTATCTAACGTGGAACACGTTTTGTTCCGCCCCCCAGATTTGATATTATGAAAAGGTTCTGTATAGAATAAAAAAGAGTGTTTAAAAAGTACGAAATAAAATGACAATATCAAAATCATTTGGTTTCGTAGGTTATGCCTGAGAGAAAATGAAAAAAAAAAAATGGTTTCATGGTTTTCTAGATTTCTTAGGAATTGTAAATGATTAAAACTTATTTTCAGTTATTTCTTGATTTTCTGATGCATAGTCTGAAGCAATCGTCAGTTGATACGGAAAATAACACTTAATGTTTTTTGGGGAGTTTCTTTTTAATTTAATAAGAGCTTTAATAAAAAATTTTCATTTTTAAAATATTTTTTTTAAAAAAAATTGTTCATTATAGGGGGAAAGCTGGTATGAATACTGATGCAAACGACTAAACGCGCACAGACATGCACTTTCTGTAGCGCCGATATTGAATGGGGTGCCAGCTCACATGTCGATCTCGTCGTCTGATCCTGGTTCAAAATCAGGATTTGTATTGCCTGTATTTAGCGGGATCCTGTGTTGGATATATAAATCGACACAACTTGAAACTTCCTATACATTAATAAACAAACACGAGCT